>APFE030825416.1:0-55881 GCA_000404065.3 Pinus taeda | reverse complement strand
TCCAAAACCATGGATCGAAAACCATCGCGTCCAAAACCATGTGCGAAAAACATGCACAAAACCATAGGTAGGTCCGCCCAACCTAATATAGGGTCCAAAAACAAAATTTTCCGGGGCACTGCCCTGGACCCCATAGAGTGGGGTTACCTGCACCCCTCAAACCCTCTGTGACTCCCCTCACTACGCAATCGGCGCAATGAAGGGGGGGCTCCACCCCCCTTCTAACCCCCAGGTTAACTACGTGGGCTAGTCATGGAAAGAATATAACACAACCCAACATTAATTTTTGTCGCAAAATTAATTTTTAAAAACTTAAATAAGGTTGTTCACATTTCAAGTTATATGTATGGCTTGCGGCCTAGTGGTAACTTGTTGAAATGGTGTATGGTGTATGATAGGTCAAGTGTTCAAATTTTTTGGGGGTTGTTTGTTAGCCATTCAACATTTTGACAATTTTCACTAACCTTGTAACAAATTGGTCAAATTTTCATTGCCACGTGGTAGTGAATGACCCACATGGCACCGCAGCATTGGTTTTCCCTGCTGATGTCATTGCTCTGTTAGACCGCCAATTTCATCATGAAATGTCATCACTCCATGTCAACACTTTTCCACGTCATCTTGCCAACTCATCAATCCACGTCAACGTAGCATTGCCACGTGGAACTCATGCACCCAATTTTCATTATTTTGCTAAAACTTCAAACATCAATAACTTTATCATACAACATCCATTTGAGGCGAGTCAAGTGTCATTGGAAATATCTCAGTGATCTCTAAGCGATGCGATAGGTTTTAATAGCATTTGAGACAATAAAAAAGGTCAATTTTTTTTTATGGATTTTATAGCAACTAGACTTGGAAAAAACATTAAATCATTAAAAACATCTTTCTAATATGAATTTGCTTTAACCTAGTTTTTGAGTCACTCAATTTGATATCAAACGGAGAAATTATCACGGAGCACTGACAGGTAGTCCAAGGTGCACCACTTCATGGTAGGCAAAAAGTGCATTTCATTTTTTTTTTATTTTTATTTTATTTTTATTTATTTTTTATTTATTTATTTATTATTTATTTATTTATTTATTTATTTATTTATTTATTTTTTTTTTTTTTTTTTTTTTTTTTTTTATCTTTCATTGAATTTGTTTTATTAGCACTATTTATGAAATTGTTGCATATATATCATATGAAGAGAGACTGATCACCTCTCTCCTTCAAGAATCTTACGTTTTATTGTAGATTAGTGCTAAATTTTTGTAGGTTCCAAGATGATCAAAGAAGATCAATTTATGCACAAGTGGTCTCAAAGAACACGAAGAACTCAAGTCCATTTCAAATCACATCCATAATACCATTTCATCAATTTCCATCTTCCTAGAGTATAACTTCAAATCATTTTTCCTTTGCAAGTTTCACACTTTCCTGCATCACTTACATTTCATTTCTAACCCATGAATAAAGTCATTCAACTCACTTACAATGTTGAGTTACCTCATTGTCCTTTTCCTTTTGCAAAATAAAACCAGCTTCATAAATGCAAATTTTCCATCTATGGTCCTTCAAAATCATTATTTCATACTCGCGTTAGATGATGGAGGATTCATCAGGGGCTTCCTTCTAGCAAGTCTTGACCCATCGACATTAGCATATCATCCAAGTTTAAGTCTAGAGTTCCTTTTTAGTACCTTGAGGTTTGCATGCCTTAATGTCAAGTTCTCTCACCAATGAACTGTGGGAATACATCAATGTCCCCTGTTTGTCAGATCTTCTAGGTGACTTGACTTCAAATCATTTATTCATACTTAGTAAGATGTACTTGGGCATCTTGACTCTCATTGACATTAATGGTGAGTAGTCTCGTGTTGGTTAATGACATTAATTAATGGTTGGTAATCCAACAATTTCTTTCTATGTTCGACATCAACAAAATTTATTCACATAGAAAATAATTATGCCATGATGTGATATGTATGAAAACTATTTGATTTTAACAACTTGTAGCCGATTTTGTTTCCAGAGATCAGTAGTAACAACATTAGTTCCAACAATAAGAAGGCATAAATATTCCACTTTTCCGGTCATCCACTATTCATGCAACCAAAAGAAGAGGAATCACATCAGATTCATTCACTTTACATTCATGATCTAGAAGCAACATACACACTCTTCTCACGGATGCATTTCTTATTCACTTTTCAGGTAGGTGAAGGTATGTTCTTTTCTACCTTTTTATCATATAATTTCTTCAATACTAAAATTATGATTTTTGGAAAGTGCTTCACCCTATTCCCTTTCTCATTTCATAAAACCTAAAATACCTTCAGTTGGGGGGAAATACCAATTCATGTTCATACCTCATGTTCACATTTCACGATGCACATCACATTCATAATTCATCATCACCCTTTATATCACATGTCACCTTAACCAACATACTTTTCCGAACAACTACTATTGCATTATGATTCAAAATGTTACATGTTTTGCAAGTGATGATCATAGAACGAATGGCTGATTAAATGTTTTCAAAGTCTTTCGATGTAACAAAAAAATAACAAAAGTATTGTTACACAAGAATCAATACTAATAAAAGTTGGTTGTCACACAAGAACCAACAAAGTAATATGTTGCAATCGAATGTTTTTCAGAAAGAACACTTTGCAAAAAGAACCAAGTTGTCAAATGATTATGTAGAGTTAAAAATCAATATCAGCCAAAGTTCATATAAAATAAAGATAATTCAAAATATCAAATCATAATTGAAGTAAATCAATGCAATAGATTGCATGAGGACATGCAATAACTCTAGTTGGGGGGTATGTTGGGCCTCCAAAATGTCTTCAAAATGTCATACACTTTCACCTGCATTCTCACTTTATTGCCTCATTTCATCACCTTGTCATCACATAACCCTACATTTCCATTACCATATGGGTTCATATTTGTATTTTCCAAAAATTATTAATTTCAAGTATTTAAAGTGAATTTATGATTAAAAGTTAGAAAAATAACATGTATTTGCTTATACCTAAAGGTGGAATGAGTTTGGTGACATGTGTAGGTGATTTGGAAGGTTCCAAGACACTCTTATGTGGCCTCCAAGACTCAAATTCGAATTCTCTTGAAGATTTGAAGGAGATTTGGGATAGGGGTCAAGCATATCTCATGGAAAAAAATCATGGATAAAGGAATATGTGTCTCATATTGGTTGTAACCATATGAAGGATTTGCAGATCCAAGAGGGATTAGTGGATCTCCATTAATGAGTTAGTTTCTTATGTTTTCATATAAATAGGAGTACCTCCTCCATTCCAAAGGGAGGAATCTTGGAGCATGTATCCTAACTTTTGATGGAATAGAATAAAGTTTTATTTATATAGTTTTAGATATAAATTGTCTTAGTGTCGTATATGGAATAGTTTGTCACTTTCTTCTTAAGAGAATTGAGCTCATTCTAAAAGGGTCAAAGAAACATTTTATTTCATTTAATTACTTATATGTTTGAATATTTTTCATTATTAATGAATGAATTTTAGTTTAAATCTTATCAGCATATGAGGGGACAAACAAGAGTCTAAGTTAGGCTCTCCTTCTATTTGGTCTGAACAATAATTAAAATTCATTTCCTTTTCTTTATTTCAAGTTATTTTTGAGTTTGTGATTTGATGCAATGGTAATGTTGTTGGAATAGAACTGTGAGGAAGGACAATCAATACTTCCTAAGTCAAGAACCTCTTCTCTTTCTTTCTATACATCACATACTACTTCTATTTAGTTTCTCTTCTTGAGGACAATACTATGGGGAAGGACAACCAGGACCTCTCGAATTAGGAGCCTCTTCCTTCACTTACTGCATCTTGAATAAGCGACTTTTTAGTTTTCTTAGCTTAGACTTATTTGCCTACTCCTGCATATATTTTGCTGGCATCATCATAAGCTTACGAGTATCCCTGGTTGATAATTTAATGAAAAACAATTTAAGCAATTTAATTGCCCAAAAGTGATTTAGCGATGGGAACTCTACCAATTGAGCTAACCCTTAGGGCTATGGAAAAACCAAGAGTTACAAGATGAATTGTTTCCCCTTCTCACAAGATAAAGAAACTAAAATTACATTTACATTAGAAAATATTTCCTCCAACTTATTCTAAAAACAAAACTCACATCTTAATGAAAATATCTACAAAACATTTAAAATCTCTCCCAACATCACCATGTGACTATCCCATCAAATTGACAATATCTAGTCAAGTTTTCATCAAACTTTGTGCTCTATCTATGTACCTGTATTAGACTCCCAAGGTATGAAAAATATATGACCTCCTAGTCATATACATCTAGTCTTCTCGTGACAACCTCAACTTGTGATATGCAACATGTCTCTGCAGTAACAAGTATCCACCTTGCTACATGACACCTCACCAAACTTTCTCATAAGTTTGGGATTTTGGCATCTTCCTAGTTTTCTTATTTGGAACCCTGCGAGCAATCCTTTCTTTAGGCTGCTACATATCTCCTCACCTTCCTCCACTGTTACCTGCATAGTGAAACAAATCTCTTACTTGATCCTTAATCAACTTGTACCTTCTTCTATCACTTCCGCGGTCAACTCTAAAATTTTACTTGTTTTCGAATTGTTCAAACTTGTTGAACATTTCCACAGAATCATAGGTTGTCTCTTCATACAACCAGATATACCTTCCTTCTTTCCTTTTGTCAATTTCATTTTCTAATTCAGTCCTTGTCTAAAATTTGTTGTCTTGAGGATGTTGCGTACTTTATTTTGTCACAAACAATCTTCATTAATTCTGGTTTATTTCTTTCCTTTACAACCTGATTACTCACCAAAGAACATACCTTCTCTGATACCACTTGATGGGGAGAGGATGAGTTTCCATGGTTGCCCATAACCCACAATACTCCAACACAAACACCCACAACTCTGCTTTAATTACATTATGGAATTTCAACAAGTTATTTAAAATATGCAGTCAAAATAAGAATGGAGATTTCCTTTGCCTAATTCCATGTGTGGGATTTCTCCCACGTTGCAATCCTTATTCAAATCCCATGAAACACCATAGGATTAAAACTATCAGATGGAAAAAAATGCTGACTGAAACAGGATTTCAACAACTCACATGTAATCCTGAAAAATGTTTGTTGTAGGCACTGAAAAGTAATTTCGCAACACAACCAAAAATCCCGTAGGTGTTGAAAAATAATTTCGCAACGCAGCCAAAAATCCTGTAGGTGCTACAAAATATTTTCATATCACCTCAAAACTCTATCCTTTCATATTCCGGGAAGCTAAAATGACTAGCTCCTCTACAAGGTCGATTCTCCACGGTATTGGCTAGTTCCTTAACACAACCATCGAATTATTATCCCCTTCTTCACTGAGATTACAAAACTAACTTGAATTTAACAGTTAGAGTAACTAAACATAAAGGGTTTTGGACTGCATTAAAACAAAATAGAGTTCTTTGTTTTGGATGATGGGTTACACATCATAAAACTCACACACTTACTACCCAAAATGTATAGTTACCTCGATAACAACTCTCCCACAGGGATTTGAACCAAAACACAAAAGCACTATGAACAAACCACACAATCACTGAGGCTATTCATATTTCTAATATGAATCGACTCAAAAAGGGAAGACTTCAATCAATCAAGTCTTCCTTAGCAATACAAACCCATGGAAACAATTATTCCAATCCCAAGTGCTAGTAAAGCCTTAGTCTCCAAACTTAAAGCATTCATGAATTTAGAGAATCCATGTATTACAAAAATAAACACACACAAAAACAATTGAAACACAGTGTCTAATTCTTGAAAAGCATGTAACATTTATGAATTGGTCACAACAAACTCAGAATCTTAAATAAATTCCTACACAGTTCAATTGGAACCAGAAATCAACTTGCTCATAACACATACAACCACTACACTACCCAACACATTCAGATTCTTAACAAATGCAGACACACAACTTAATTAACAATAGATAGACATAGAAATTAACAACCACAAAGGCACATAAACATATTACTCATTAATAGCTCGAATATACATTAATCCTGGCGAGATATGCATTGTGGGCATGTGCAACCCCAACCTCTCATCATATGCCTCTTCTTCTAGCGTTGGAGCTTCTCCTCTCTTCTTCTCCACTCTATCTCTGATGCACACACTACTCTTCTCAAACATTATTCCTCTTTAAAAAGAAAGATAACATGGGACAACCAAGAGTCACAAGATGAATTGTTTCCCATTTTCACAAAATAAGGAAACTAAAAATTACATTTACATTAGGAAATATTTCCTCCAACTTATTCTAAAAACAAAACTCACATCTAATGCAAATACCTACAAAAAATTTAAAATATCTCCCAACATCACGTGGTGACCATCCCATCACATTGGTAAGCTCTGGTCCAGTCTTCATCGAACTTTGTGCTCCATCTATGCACTTGCATCAAAAGGGTAGATGAAGGCAAGAATATGAAAACCAATTGGATTGGTTGGGTCCGTTGGGATAATGGACGGTGGTAGGATAGTCATGAGAAAGGTAACATGAAAGGTAAAATATATGGATTTTATGCGTCATAAGCCTTAGTTATGTTGGGAACTATTGTTCTCAATGTTGTGCATGTTGTGCATGAATAAAGGGAGTTCTCTTAACCTTGACCTTATGACATCCGGTAATTATGTTGTGATCATGATTATGTTGATGTTTACATATATGTGTATATATGTATGTCATTTTCTAACAGGCCTCGTTAAGGATCATGATTGTTTTATGCTAATTTTTATATGTATATATATGTATGTATGTATGTATGTATGTTGTTGTCTGATAGGGTCGTCAGGGGTCGTGATTGTTTTATGCTAATGTTTATATGTATGTATGTATGTATGTATGCATGTATGTATGTATGTCATTATCTGACAGGGTTGTCAGGATCATGATTATTTTATGCTAATGTTTATATCTATGCATGTATGTCGTTGTCTAATAGGATCGTCAGGGACCATGCTTGTGGAGGAATGATTTCATATGCAGGTAAATGACATGAAGAGGTTCTTGGTTTTTGAGGAATCAAGTGGGAAGAGTAGTCCTGATAGATCTATGAGGTTAGTATCATGTGGATATGAATTGATATTATGTGTTTATACTATGCCTCTATTTATGCTATGGCAGGTAATGCTGAAGGATACATCAATGTAATGAAAGCAACATGATCTGCGTCATGTCCGTTTCGAGTTTCCTTCCTAATTCAAAACAAATTGAACAACAATGGAAACAGGCAACGGAAGAAAAAACAGAAGTGATAAGGAAAATGACCAGGTTAAACTGGGAGGCATATTGGCAACATTTGGTAAAGCCTCACAGTCAATGGATGACCCTATGATGCCTAACCACTTCTATGGAGAAAATGGCGCCAACACTGACCGATGTCGTATTCGCTGGACAGTTGAAAGCTGAAGTTAGCCAACCAACATAGCTCAATCCCATGATGAATATTTTCGATATGAAGGATCAAATGCAAGATAGTTAGTCACCTTGTTTATTTCCATTTTTATTTTATTTTTGCACAAATTGAGGCAGGTCGTTTAAACCTCCTCAACTATTTTTGTAATAATCTATTTTTAGTTTTATAGTTTTAGTATTTAAACCCCTCTCATGCATTTAGAGAGGGGTCTAGAATTTTATTAGAAACAGTCTTCGAAACATGCACTTTTTTCCCTTTGAGGAAGTTCTAGTGAACTTAATGGAACATGATTTATTTTCTATTTGGTTTAGCATCTTCTACTAAAATTGCACTTTTGTACTCTTAGATGGTGTTGAATGGACTAAAGATAGATCAGTATTGTTGAAACACATGAGTAGGACATGTTATAAATGGTACTTTTATCTTGTAATCCTTTTTACTTATGTATTAAGCAATGATTTCTTCTTGAATTGTTTATATATGAAAGTTTGAATCTTGATTACCATTATTGCACTTCTGTATGATGATGATCTTTATTTTATGCTGAATATATGAATAATTTTTTATGTGATATATCTTTCACAATCGTTTTAGCTAACTTTTTATATGAAATGATTATTGTTAAAATGGATTCACTTCTCATCGCAATTGAATGATCTTTATACCAATTGCTTTAAGATATTATTGTAGATCACATATATCGATTTAAATCTTGGGTATATTTATAGTTAGATAGTGCTTAAATTAGGATGAAATGCATGTGACTGTTAGTTAAGATTAGATTACTTTTAGCGCAAACATTACTTTAAAACCTCACATATCACCCCATTAGCACAAGCATTAAATAGATTGGGAAACTGGTCCCATTATCCCTAGTTGGAGCCACTACTCCAAAAGGAAAATGAGCTGCCAACCAAGGTCTAGACTGGGTGGTTTTTCCCATGTTGAGGCAACGCTTTTTAAGGCTTCAACACCATCCTAATGAATATATTAAAGTTAAAATTAAATTATATAATGCAAAAAGAGAGGTTTAATGTGTTGAAGGATGGTCATAGGCCTTAATTTATGTTTTAAATTAGAGGCACGGGCCTTAATTTGTCTAATTTAGAGGCCCATCATACCCCCTGCTGAAAGTGTTGCTCATTCTCTGAGAAAATTAGTGACCTCATTGTGCCTCATCCATGGCCTTGGTTTCCTCTCTCTTGTGCATTAAGAATCTTGGTTGTAAGCTCTGCAAGGACAAGCCAAAAAACATATTTGTACAAAGAAAAATCCTTGTTTCTTGAGACCATTAGTTTGCCTTCTTCCCCTTATTCAAGATGATTTTTTGTTCTTTTTTTAGTTTGGTAAGGTCTTCCACACCCTTATCAACATTCAGATACCTTGTTCCACCATTTATTTTCCTTAGGACTACCTCCTATAGGATTTCTGGGCCAATGTAATTCCTACAGGATCATCTTGTAGAAAACACAACCCCTTTGTAAACTGAAGTAAAGGAGTGGAAAAAATGACATAAATGGTGGAGGAATGAATGGTAATGAGTGGTAAAATAAAAATGTGAGTGACAGAGGTCTCTTTGTGATCCTCCTTTTCTCTTTGACTGTCCTTGCTGACCTACAAATGAAAATTTCATGAAAATGGAAAGGATGCTCTCTCTCTCTATCTCTCTCTCTTTTTCAAGAATGAAATGGGATGGATTAATCATGAATAGATAGTGAATATGAAGTGGATGGATGGCTTGGAGTGTTGTGGTGACCTTGGTCTTTGCAAAAATTTCTTCTTTTAATTGTTGTCCTCATTCCTTGAAATGATCACCCTTCATAATTTGACTTTTCAACATTGCATGAGTGAAGGAGTGAGTTGCAATTAAACAGATGAAGGCGGCTAAGACTGCTAACCAATCCTTAGCTTATTAAACCTCATCTATCATGCATTGAAAACAAATTTCTAACTATAATATGCTCAAGATAAGAGGTCAAGAATATTGCATACCTGTACCTACCTGATGGTTGTTGGAGAGACATGCATGCTGCTGTTGGGTTGATGTTGATGTGCAGGTGTTGGATGGTGATGCTGATGATCCTGATGTTGCTGCTAAGCTCTAGAGGAGATTCTTTGACCTCTGGATCTCCTTTGGAACTGCTCACTGCCAATCCTGTAGGTGTTGTTCTGTATCCTGTAGGTTTACAGGACAAGGACTTGTTTTGTCCATATCTCCCAAAAGGTAGACTGGATTGAGCTGAAACTTTTTGAGCACGTTTTAGCACCTCCCCATAGAAAAAGTTTGGTAAATGGATGCATAGATCTCGAGAAAAACTAAAAATGGCTGAAGGTGATGGAGGCCTATTTCTTGGAAACCATGCACTAGAATTCGCTGAAATTACTTGGGCATGTTACCATCATCCATATGCATCTCCCCATGATTTTTTTTTTTTGAATGGATGCACGAATATTGAGAAAATACAAAATGGCTGAAGGTGATGGAAGCTAATTTCTTGGAAACCATGCACCGGAATTTGCTGAAATTGCTTGAGCATGTTACCATTATCCATATGCATCTCCCCCTGAAACAACTTGGCAAATGGATGCATGGTTTTCAAGTTATGGCAAAAACAAATTTATGCTCTATGTATTTTTGTATCCTGTAGTAAAACAGAGCATCCTGTAGTTTTTTAGGACAGCAAGGAAAATGAGTGGTAGAAGCTTGAGAATGATGGGTGGATCGTGAAAATAGATGAGGGTGATGGATTGGCATGGCCTTCGCCTTGTTGGAGCATTTGAGCGAAGTAGGAAAAAGTCAAAATTTGACTTCTTTTGACTATGTGTGACCAATTTTCCTTTTGGTACCAACTTTATTCTTGTTGTTTGCAGATGTTGGAGAGTACATGGATGCATGGAGCAAGGATTATCTTATTTTTTCTCTTTTTTTTTTCTTCTTCTAGGCCTGCTAGCCACCTCAGTGAGGTTTTCAATTAGTAGGTCTGCCTAGGCGCCTCAAAGGAGGTTTTCACCTAGGATTTTTTTTTTTTTTTTTTTCCAACCCATTGATCGCCTCATGGAGGTTTTCATTCAATGAGCCAATTTGAGGCGCTTCCAAGGAGGTTTTCACCTTAGATTTTTATTTTTTTGCTTATTTTTCATTTTGTTTTTTGTTTTTTCTTCTACCCTACCCTAATTGAAAAACAAAATCACTTTCAAGTATAAGAATACTTCCAATGGAGCCATGTGCACATCAAGATAACAAAAAAACTGATGTGTAGGCTTGAGATGTATGCTTTGACATTTACCTGAATTTGAGAGATCAAATGATTTGAATTTGATGATATCAAGCACAATTGAAGAAGAGGGTATTGCTGCAACTTAATGACTATCTGGAACCATATTTCAATATAGTTGTGATGCCCCTGGTCCACTTACTAATTTGGATCATTCTTCATGTCTTCTTCTACCATGACCTTTAAATCTTCCTCTTTTTGTTGATTCTTCTCTTGAATACATGGAGGATTTGATGGTAGCGACGAGGGAGTTCTCTCGATCTCTGATTTTGATGTCTGCTCTTCATTAATCATAGCCCATGGTTCTGTGGTCTTTTTATTTGAATCTTCTTCTTTTGGATGTGGTCCTTTAATGATATCAAGATGATCTCTTTTTTGCAATACTCTTCTGGAGCTATGGTGAATACCATTGATCTCAAGAGGAGATGTTTGGAAGTGTTGTACCTCAACATTGTAAGGGGGATAAGCTACTTCAATGTGTGGGTTTGGGAATGGTGGTACAGGTAGCCGAGTGGAAGTGTATATCTGAGATGGATGTGGATGGGGTTGTGGTTGTGGTGGAGGTGAATGGTAAGGATAACATGGAGTTTGGTATGGAGGATATTGAGGAATATATTTAGAATATTGTGGATGAGTCCCGTAAGTTTCTTGCCAACCTTGTTGCCAAGATTCGTTTTGGGGTTGAGATGGCCAATGTTGCCAAGGAAAAGGTGTGTTCCAATTGCTTTGAGGTGGATGTGCATAAGATTGAAATTGTGAATTAGTCTCTTGCATCATATCAGGTTGAATAGGATTCCATGGTCCTCTTGAAGCTACATAACATTGCTACATTGGCACTTGACTTGCTCCATTGTCCTCTTGGTGAACTTCCTTCAACCTTGGTAATGAGGAGCAACATTTAACATCATGTGATTCTGCATGGACAACACAAACATCTTCTTTTTGCTCATTTTGTGTTCTTAACGTTTCTACTTGTTTGGTTAGATTGCTAAGAATTTCTGTTTTAAAGTCATCAAACAAATTTCCAAGTTTAGCTTGACTTACCTATCTTGATGTTGATTTACCTACTCTTGCTTTTCCTCTTGATATGTGTTTGCTTGATTCACAAATTTCCTCAAACGATAATTGATATACATCACCTCTACTCATGAGATTAAGGAGATAAATCCGCTCATCCCTAATTGTTCTAAGTAAGAGGGTTTTTAGTGTGTCGGATCCTAAATGATGTAGTTTTGCCATCTTAACATTATACATGAACCTCTCTATTAAATCCTCTAGACTCTCATCTTCTCTTTGATTCATTCTACATATTTCTTTTTTAAGATCATATCTTTATATTTTTCTAGGAATATCTTTTGTATATCATTCCATGATCTTATTGAATTAGTCCCTAAACTCATGAACCATTTAAGAGCTTTATCCTTCAAAGTTATCGGAAACAATCTCAGTTTTTGAGTTTTTAATAAGTAACCATAAGATATACAAACAATCTCAAATTCAAAGGTTTCTGAATCCTCTAATCTTAGACCATGAAATTTTGGAAGAAAAGATGGAGGGATGTTCTTCATGTGCACTCTACCATCAGTATCTTGAATGGGAAATCTAAGAGGATCTTCCTCATTGTCACCGTCTCCATCCATTTCTTTCTTTGCCATCTCTTCTTCTTCTTCTACCTACAAAAGTGGATGGTGATATGGCTCTTACTGTACCATGTAATCAAATGGAGGGTGGGTTGGTGTTGGATATTTTTTTGTTTTTGTTTTTATCATTGAATGAAAACTATAATGCAATGCAATTTTCTACTTTTGAAATTAAATATGCCTAATGCACATTTTTTTTTTTGTTTTTGCAAAAAAATAAATAGAAATGAATCAACTAGGGAAGAAAGCAATGCATACTTTGACACCTCCCCAGAAACGACACCAAAAAGTGATGAGCCTTGGTATTGCAACAAGAATGTTGCAACTCCCAAGGCTACGACTTTAATTATTAACCCAGGGTTCGTACAAACTTAAGAGGTGTCGGCACTATATGTGCGACATATAATGTGTCCTTTATTTGCTTTCATGATGTAATGGAGTGCATGTATTGAAGTCAAATACTAAACTAACTACAAAAAATGAAATGTTTGAAATGGAACCTTAACCTATTGCAAGAAAGAAAGTACAAGGAAAGAGATGGAAATTCAATGCTAAATGACACCATTTCCTAATTAACTTCCAAGAAACTATTCTTTGCAATAATTCTAAACTATCATGAACCAAATGCTACTATCTAAGCATGGAAGTAAGAAGCATCAAACATCACTAATGTGCAAGTAAAGGGACTAAAATAAATCTGTTTTTGTCTTTTCATGTAAAATCAAGTATGCAAACCCTTTGGTGATGTGGTAGGTGAATTAAGGATGTTGGAGGTTGGATGGAAGGGTTATGAGATGGTTGGATGGTGTGGGAGACCCTTGGGAGGCTTTTGGTGACTTCATAGAGGTTTTCTCTCAATTCGGCCTCAAAACATGCCATTTTAGGAAAACCTACATGATGTACTAGAAACCTACAGGATGATCCTGTAGGAATTACAGTGAACCTACAAGATATAGCTGAGAGAAAAATGTGAGGTGTTGGAGGTGATGGCAGGCCTAGGTAAGGTGTGTGATGGGTGGAATGGAGTGGGAAAATGCCTAGGATAACTCAGAACTCAAAACCAAAGTTGGGATATGGATGGATTCGCTCAAAAAGCTTGGAGAAGTTTCTTTTCAAAATGATGAAACTGGTGAGGGTTTAATGACCAAGAAAATCAAATCCAAATTGGATGGGAAAAATTTTGTTATTAAATAGGATTTCTTAGGTCCCTATTCCAAGTGGAATCACTCAAAAATACCTATGTTAACCCATGCAAAAAAAAAAAAACAAAAACATTACTAGTCGAAAATCTAGAAATTTGAGAACTAGTGAGCTATTAAATCTAAGAAATGCCTAAACAAATCAAGTGAAAATGCAATGGGGTGATTTTTGTTATGAACTAGAATGTTTTTTTGATCTAATTCAAGTGGAATCAATTCGATTGAAGCTCGTTAGGATGCTCTAAAAAATAGCAAAACTTTACTATTCTTTGCTAAAAAGGAGGTCCAACAATCTAGATTTGGGAATAAGAAGATTAATCCAAGAAGCTCAATGATTACTATGAAATTAAAAATATTTTCCGAGGATTAAATAAGGCTTGTGATCCTACAAAATAAATTTCATTAACCATTTAACTCAATCCTACAACAAGAAATCATTAATACTAAATGCAGAAGTAGAAAGAAATGAAAACTATAGATGCATGTGAATAAGCAATGAAAAGAAGGAAAGGAAATGATACAAAAGTACTCTAAGGTTCCTGGGATGATCAAGCCCAAGGAAAATCACAAACCTATGGAGGAGAACAAGATTTAGAAGCTAAACATGACACCAATTTTCATTATTTTCATCAATAGAATTACATCCCTGCAAGAAAATACAATGGAGCTGCAAAAATACAAGCTCTCTCCACAATAACACTAATGAAAATCTCTCTCTAGAGGAAGATTTGACTTGGTACTTATATAAAATGATTGGGAATCATTCCCCATGAATGGAGGAAGCTTTCCCCACCAAAATCCCTTGATTAGTGGATCTAGTCGCCAATACTAGGAATTTGCATTAAATGGTAGGGAACATTTTCCTAGATTTTGTCAATCATTCCCTAGAGGAAAATTCGACTTGATACTTATACAAAATGATTAATAATAATTCCTTATGGATGGAGGAAGCTTTCTCCACCGAAATCACTTGATTAGTGGATCTGCTCCATTGATTGGTGGATCTACTATTAGTGGAACACATTCCTAGATTTTCTCAATCATTGGAGTTCCACAATTTGTGCCATAATTCCATAATATCTTGTTGACTTATTATTTATTATTGATCCTCTAGTAGTAGGGAACAAGCCCTTAAATTATCTTCTTCTCCAACTCTTCATAATCTGCCCAATATTCTCATAATATTCTATAAAAATAAATAATATTAGGCACAAATATTCAATCATTCATAAACCTTCCTAATGAATATATTAAAGTTAAAAATAAATTACCTAATGCAAAAAGAAAGGTTTAATGTACTGAAAGATGGTCATAGGCCTTAATTTATGTTTTAAATTAGAGGCATGGGCCTTAATTTATGTCTAATTTAGAGGCCCATCGCTCATAGTCAACAAACTGGCTGTCATAATTCAGATCTACGACTTTCAGGTTAGTGACCTTACTTGTCTAAAATGGCCTTAATTCTTCGTGGAAGGATGGTTCCTGGTGAAGAATCAAGGTAAGAAAGGAATACATGAATGAAATACTAGAGAAGGTATAAGATCATCCCTACCCACCAAGTCAAACATCGGGAATGGGTGGTAGGCATGGTATCACATAGAGTAAAATGTTTGAATATATGGTATCAATCATGTACGATATGTGATGTGTATATGGCTCATTGAAGAGACTAGTAGGACAAAATATCTAGGAAGGGATAATTGACCACACCTAGATTGGTGGATTCTAGGCTGAGACTGATGATAATCAAGTGAGAAAGTGGCTAGGGGTGCCATCATGCCCCCAAGTGTGATATACTGTCCCCCAGTGTATGATGATGGAGGGGAAACATCAAGTAGGAATGATGCCCCTTAGCTATATTAGTTTGTGGAGCGTGATTATGTTCCAAGTGATAAAATAAGGGTTTGAGCTTTCGAACCTATTGGCACGAGATCTCCAGAGGATAGTGATTAGGCATTGGGGCATATGTGCCCCCATTTTGGTATGTATGGTTATATCATGTGATGGGCATGTTAGATGTATTTAGAGTAGTGGACTCCAAACACTATATGGATGGTACATAAAATGGTTATGCATGTTGTGGTGTCCTTTCCATTTATTGTTTTATGAATACCTTCTTATGGAAATAATGGATAAATACAATTAGAGAAAGGAAATGGTGGATTAGCAATCTCATTTGGCACTGCATATATGGGTCAAATGTACTGAATTTCTGGGTTCGTATACATGGTGTCACCATACCAAAGAGTGGCTTCATATATAATGAACAAATGCTCACTTAGATGACACTGGAGTTGGACAACAACAATTTCTAAGGGGATGGGTTGTTGAGGTAAAAAGGAGGGATGATTAAATGGATCATCCTTAGGGAGATCTAGAGCGATATGGGACTCTAGAGGTTCTTCAAGGTGGGGAATAATAGTGGTACTAGAGTCGACACTACCAAGTACACAATGAGGGTTGGGGAGAAGTTTTTCTCCTGGACTTTTAAACATGGATGCCCCCTTACCCAAACATTGAGTGGAAATGTAGTGGCCACAAGGTGGATGTGGTTCAACTTCTTGGGTTCGAAGTAAGGGGTGATGGAACAAATCATCATCATGGGAGACATGGTTTACATGCACATTGTCATAAGGGTTGGATGAATGACTAGTAGATGTGACATCTACCAATGTTGAGACTGAAGTGTTCTTTGAAGAGGGTTAGAAAGAAGCACAATAAGAAACTCCTAAAGAGTCTGAATAGATTGATCCCATGGATGATGGTAGGTAGAGAATTAGGGCTAAACTATCAGTCATCTTGAAATCATGAGGGGGGATCACGATGGTGGGTTGATAATTCTCCTATCCTGGAGAGGCTATAGTGCCAGAACCCACAGGTAGAGGGGAAGTAGAGTCAATATGAGTGACATATAATTCTGGAAGTACTTGAAGTGTATCACAAAAGTATTCAAGACGAGGACAATGATGGGAATAATGTCCATACTTATCACACAAAGCATAAGGGTGATTCGTGCGTAAGGGTTTGTTTTTCTTGGTGGACACGGGTAAGGTAACATGGACCTTAGGAATGTTATGGCTAGGAAAATGATCATAGACCACATTCTTAATATGAGGGAGCTCAGGATAGTTATTGGTGGCATGCCCAACAACATCACACAAAGCACATGGAAGAGAAGGATTTGATGGATTAGGAGGAGTGGTAGTTGCTTGGGGCGCCTTGTCTTTGTTTCCCTTTTTTTGGTCTTTTCCCCCTCACCAAATGATTTCACAGCAGAAGTGGCTTCCTATTGAGGTTGTTGTGGAACTAAAGCAAAGTAAGGGGAGGGAAAAATGGGTTGAATCAGAGTCAAAGTTGTACACAAGTTGTATAAGGTTTGAGTTGGTTGGGGGTAGTGTTTATGGGAGGATCAATGTACCATACTGGGATCCCAAAGTGATGTTAGGTAGACTTAACATAACCATGATAGGGGTAGAAAATATTCCTGGTGGTGGGAATAAGAAAGGTATCTGACCAGAGGGGTAATGACCTAGGGAAACTACTCTTAGGTGGTTGAGTCCCAGAGGAACGGTTCTTGGTTGGAAAGGATTGGGGGAGACACAATAGAAGGGAACTGACATAGAGGAATTGTACTTGAAGGATGAGTTGAGTCTGGAGTAGTAAAGGAGCTAGTTGTTGGGAAGACATACCTAGCTGCTTTCTAGTGTCTCTTAACACTTGAAGCATGCAAACACTCAAAGAGCTAGGCTTTGAAGGGGTAGGTGGTGGCCCATAATAAGTCCCAAGCAACATGGATATTTATATACCCAAAAGGAAACATCGGTTAGGGTAGGGGTGGTCTTATTTCTAGTCATTGATGATATAATGTACTAAGGAGAAGTCTGGGACTGTGGGTCATAGTAAGTCAACTGATCGACATTGACGATCTTTCCATTATGAGGGAAGCACATCTTGCGAAAGACAAAGGATGTGACAACTGACATGGCATATATGTAACTACAACCTAACAAGACGTTATAGTCTAAAGGGGCATCAATGACTTCAATATTAATCAAGACTGTCTTGCCAACAACAATGATAGGGAAGTTGCAATATAAATCAAAAGGTTGTGAGGGGTGAACATCCCAACCTATTAGCGTCCAACCCTAACCCTTTTATTTTTGTAATAGGGTCGAGTCATAGTTATAGTTAGTTAAAGAGTCAATAAAGCCCATATTAATAATTGTAAGTGGTTGACCCGCATTAAAGAAAGGGACCATAGTTAGCTGCAAATGAGCCATTGTATTACATAGAACGTATTGAGTGAACCATGGTAATGACCCATGATATTATATGGATAAATCCTATATAAAGGATAGAGACTCCCCATTGAGATATATGGAGTCTTATTTTGTAATTGAGCTCTACTCTGTTGGAGGTTACCCCCTTGAAGAGGCAAGTGAACATTGATTTCATCTCTGAATAGTAAAATACTTGTTGTTTTTCTCATTTTGTTCTGTGTTTTGGGTTGTATTTCTTCGCATATTTTGTTATTCTGGAATTTCTCGCAGGTCAAGAGCATAACAAGTGGTATTAGAACACTTTCCAGGGCCGGTGGTACCTCCATTTTTGGTAGATTTTTTTTTAAGGCTAGAGGCATGTTCCGGTGTCTTTAAACCACTAGATCTGTCATTGAGTGCATAAACTTGTGGATTTGGGGAGGCATGCATGTAGGAAATACACGAGGTGGTCATTCTTGTTGGAATACCTTGTAACTCTTGTGGGGACTCCTTCGAGTAGCAGCGCATTAGACAGAATCGCGCACAGACTGCCTTCCACGTACCCTCTGTGTATATCGGAAGCCCCCTAGGCTCACCTGAAACCTCGCCTTAGATAAAATGTTGGTCGTCTCGCTGCTACAGTACACTGAGAACAACAGTCGGGGAGATTACTCGCACGTAGAATAGGGTAGTCGGGTAGTACAGCTAAGGGTACAATTGATCCTCCTTAGTTAGTGCCTTGAAATATTGGGTCAAGTACTATTGTTTGACCCTTATGTATATTGCGATTGGTAGCATCTTATACTCCTTTGAGACCATAGTTCCCTTGATTCTCTGAATATTGCCCATTATCTTATTTTCTAGATCAAATCTAGCAGTTGGGGTTCTGTCGCCACCGCAACAATCAGATCCACCAGTTGAGGTTCTACCGCCATAGTACCATTCAGATCTCGTAGTTGGGGTTTTGTCACCACTGCAGTCCAACTCACATTCAAAAGTTTGGGGTTTCACAGGAAGATCTAACCATTTGCATAGTGAGGCTTGTGGCTCCTATAGTTTGGGCTGATTTTCATAGGACATTGGGCAGGATCAAGTTTTATGGAATTTGGCCACTGCAGTATTGATCAGCAGGGAGTAAAACTCCATTCGGAGTAAAAAATAAAATAAAAAAATAGACTTACAAGAGACTTAGCCCATAAGAGTCAGGAAGACGAGCCAATCGCAGTGGTACCATTCACATTTCAGCTTCAATTTTTGGCCGGTCCCAATTTTTTTTTAAAGTGACGACAAGTGACCAAGATCTGTGTATGGTAGAAACCAGAGCTCAAGTCATGGCCAACGAGAAGATCAAGCACCTTGAACAAAAGTTGGATTCTTTCAAGAGCCTAGCAGACCAGATGAAAGAATTCATGGCACAATTTAAAATGAGCATGTCGAGGTTGCATTCGGAGGCACATGGTATTAATGAAGACCTTGAAGGAGAATCTAGCCATCATATTCACTTCCATGGAAATCACCAACATTCCCACCCTCGCGTAGCCAAGTTGGACATGTATAAATTTGATGGCTCTAATCTGGCAGTATGGGTAGCACAAATGGAATGATATTTCATTCTGAATGATATCCAAGATGATCAAACTAAACTACGTGTGGGAGCCCTTTACTTGGACCAAGAGAGATGGCAGTGGTGGCAGTGGCATCAAAAATGTTATCTTGGGAACATAACTTGGTAGGTGTTCTCAAAATCTCTTTGTGACTGCTTTGATAGAGAATTTGATTTTTTGGGTTGTCTTACTAAGCTTTGACAGACAAACACAGTAAAAGACTACATTACAGATTTTGAGACATCAGCCATCCGCACAAAAGGTCTGGGAGATGAATTCTACTTGGAATGTTTTATAAGTGGTCTCAAAGAAGCCATCCAAGCCCATGTCCGGATGCACCACCCACCTACTTGGATGGACGCTTGCACAGAGGCTATCGAAGTGGAACGAGCTTTAGCTGCCCAATTGCCTCATCCAAATTTCATAGCCAAGGGATGCCCCACCCAAGCTCAGGGCCCTGCCCAAACACTTAAGGTTCAAAAGGTGTCTTCTGGAGAAATGGCTGAAAGAAGAAAACAAGGATTGTGCTACCACTGTGATGACAAATACTCCCCCAAGCATAAATGCAAGGAACCCAAATTCTTTCAACTTGATGTTACTGATCACAACTCATCTGAGAATGCCCCACCCCTTGAGGGACTAGAGGACAAAGTTGAGGAAACCCAGCAGGACAATGAACTCACAACTATGCCAGGGTAACAAGTTATCTCGCTACATGCTTTGGTGGGCATTTATGCACCCCAAAATCTCAAAATTAGAGGCTTTATTAAACATCACCCATTAGTAGTATTGATTGATAGTGGCATCACTCATAACTTTATCCATCAAAGAGTCGCCGAAGTTGTTCATTTTTTTGCCAGGCAGTCTCTAATTTCCAGGTCCAGATTGCTGATGGGGGGACAATGAAATGTGAAATCTACTATGAAAATATCAAACTTCAGATGGGAGAGTACCACCTAAAGACCCACATGTTTGCGATTAACATGGGTGGTTGTGACATTGTCTTGGGTGCTGAATGGCTTTGCACACTAGGCCCAATCACCATGGATTTCCGGGAGTTATACATGAGCTTTAAGTAGAATGACCACATGCATACCCTTCGTGGACTCTAGGCAGGCGCTCCTTCTATCATCATCTCACATCACATGGAAAAGTTGTTGAAAAAGGGCCATCATGGAGTTATCTCCCAGTTTAATGCCATCCAGGCCATCGAGGTCACTACTCTTCATATTCACCCTGACATGCAACAAGTCTTAAATCGACACCAGCAGGTATTTGACAAACCTAAAGAGCTTCCACCCTCTAGAGGGGAACATGATCATAACATCACTTTGGTCCTAGGGGTACAACCACTGAATGTGCACCCATATTGATATCCTTTCGCCCAAAATAATGAAATTGAAAAAATCATCAAGGAACTCCTTGAAGCCGGTGTCATTCATCCTAGCATCAGTCCTTATTCATCACCAGTGGTCATGGTGCTCAAGAAAGATGGGGAATGGTGCATGTGTCCAGACTTCAGGGCCCTCAACAAGCTCACTATCAAAGACAAATTCCCTATCCCAGTTGTTGATTATTTTCTTGATGAACTACATGGTGCTCAATTATTTACTAAGCTAGATCTTCACTCTGGCTATCACCAAATATGCATGAAAGAAGTAGACATTCCCAAGACTGCTTTCTGAACTCATGAAGACCATTATGAATTCTTGGTCATGCCATTTTGTTTCTGTAATGCCCCATCCACTTTTCAAAGCCTCATGAATCACCTTTTGAAACCATATCTCCGAAAATTTGTCCTCGTTTTCTTTGATGAAATTC
The DNA here is from genome assembly GCA_000404065.3 of Pinus taeda. Lineage (NCBI taxonomy): Eukaryota > Viridiplantae > Streptophyta > Pinopsida > Pinales > Pinaceae > Pinus > Pinus taeda. The sequence goes on along the minus strand of APFE030825416.1, from coordinate 34,575 downwards.
TCATGTATAGCCTAACCTGGGAAAAACATCTTCAACATGTAGACCTGATCTTGCAACTACTCTAGAATAACAAATTATTTGTCAAATTGTCCAAGTGCTCTTTTTTCATGGAAGAAGTCGAGTATTTAGGCCACACTGTGGGTTGTGAAGGTGTCCAGGTGGATCCCAAAAAGATACAGGCAATGCAAGATTGGCCCCAACTAAAAACCTTGAATAGTTTGAGGGGATTCTTGGGTCTCACTGGCTACTATCGCAAATTTTTCTGCAATTATGGTTGCATTGCTAGACCACTCACTAACCTTCTCAATAAAAATTCATTCCTCTGGACTGATGCAACACAACAGGTGTTTATGGCTCTCAAACAGGCCATGTGTTCCACTCTCATATTGGCACTACCTGACTTCACCAAATCTTTTGTGATTGAATGTGATGCTTCAGGTATTGGTATTGGTGTTATCTTAATGCAGGAAGGTCGACCCTTGGCTTTCACGAGCCAAAACCTGAGTGGGAAACATCTGCGACAATCAATCTATGAGAAGGAGATGATGGCCATCTTACATGCGATAGATACCTGGCGACCATACTTATTGGGGCGGCATTTCCAAATCCATACAGACTATCAAAGCCACAAATATTTTTTGGAGCAATGTCTATCCTCGCCCCAACAAAATAAATGGCTAGCCAAAATGTTGGGATATGATTATGAGATAATTTATAAGAAAGGGCGTGACAATGTAGTAGCGGATGCTTTATCACACCAATTTGAGGATGAAAGAACCCTGCTATCAATCTCTCTTCCCATACCTGATTGTATTGAAGAAGTCCATAAGGAGTGGTTTTCACACCCCTCTCTCCCAATTCATTAATAACTTGAGAGCAGATCCTAATTCCTTAGTTGGTTACTCGTGGAAGGATGAGATTCTTCGCTACAAGGATAGAGTAGTTATATTGCCGACATCCACCCTCAAAACACACATTTTGGCAAAGATGCACTCATCTCCCACTACAATCCATGTAGGATTTCAGAAGACTTATGCTTGCACTCATCGTTCTTTCTTTTGGATAGGCATGAAAACTAACATTCTTATTTTTCTAGCTGAATGTGAGGTGTGTCAATGCCACAAAGGAGAAAAAGTCAAGTTACCAAGCACCTTACAACCATTGCCAATCCCTGCCTTAGTTTGGATGAATGTTTCGATGGATTTCTTTACTGGTCTCCCGAAGTCAATCAACAAATCAATCATCATGGTAGTTGTTGACAAAATTTCTAAATATGCTCATTTTTGCTCTCTACCCCACCCATTTACCCCCACTTTAGTGGCTCAAGCTTTCATGGACTGATCTTCAAACTGCATGGCATGCCCATTTCCATTGTGTTTGATCGTGATCTGACTTTCACCAGTAACTTTTGGCAGGAAAATTTCAAGCTACAAGGCACCCAACTCCAACTAAGTACTTCCTATCATCTCCAAACTGATGGTCAAACTGAAGCAATCAACAAATGTTTGGAGACATACCTAAGGTGCTTCACTTCAGAAAAGAAACATCAATGGTACAATTGCTACCTTTAGCTGAATGGTGTTATAATACTAACTATCTTGTAGCGACCAAGATGACTCCATATGAAGCAGTGTATGGTTAACTCCCACCTTCACCTATTTCTTATATCCTTGGATGCTCTAAGGTGCAAGCAGTGGATCAACTCCTATAGAACCGTGCAGCCATGATAGCCCATCTTAAAGATAATCTCCATCAAGTTCAGAATCGAATGAAGCAACAAGAAGACAAACATCGTTTAGAGCGCACATTTCAAGAAGGGGATTAGGTATTCCTGTACTTGCAACCATATAAGAAAACATCGCTCAAAGAAAAGGGCTGCCAAAAATTATCTCCAAAATTCTACGAACCTTATCAAATACTTCAGTGCATTGGACTAGTAGCCTAAAAGCTGGCCTTGCCACCAAATTAAAAAATCCATCTAGCCTTCCATGTATCATTCCTCAATAAAGTGGTGGGGAACCATTACAAAATTCAAACCAGTCTACCTGAATTGGATGAATAAGGTTCACTCTGGCTCCAACCTGAACAAGTCCTCAATACGCAAGAACGACATATGCGTGTCCGCACGATCACGGAAGTCCTTGTCAAGTGGAAAGACACCTCTCCAAAAGATGTGACTTGGGAACCAACCACTATTTTTCAGAAGTTTCCGTAGCTTCAACCTTGAGGACAAGGCTGCTGTTGATGGGGGAGTTCATGTTAGGGTCCAAGCCTAACCCCTTTATTTATGTGATAGGGTCGAGTCGTAGTTATAGTTAGTTAAAGATTTAATAAAGCCTGTATTAATAATTGTAAGTGGTTGACCCGCATTTAAGAAAGGGACCATAGTTAGTTGCAAACGAGCCATGGTATTACATAGATGGTATTGAGAGAACCATGGTAATGACCCATGGTATTGTATGAATGAATCCTATATAAAGGATAGAGACTCCCCATTGAGATATATGGAGTCTTATTTTGTAATCAATCTCTGCTCTGCTAGAGGTTGCCCCCTTGAAGAGGCAAGTGAACATTGCTTTCATCTATGAATAATAAAATACTTGTTGTTTTTCTCATTTGGTTATGTGTTTTGGGTTGTATTTCTTGCATATTTTAGTATTTTGGAATTTCTCGCAGGTCAAGAGCATAACACAAGCACGAAGAGTGATAATGGATGGTCATAGGTCAGGGGAAGCAAGTTGCTTCCAGATGCTAATGACCATCACACAGGTGGAGATGCCTTTATCTATTTTACACCTTTGAACAATGGCATTTTTTATGGAGACTGGTATCTAAGGAAATGGATGAAAGTAGGGGGGATTTTACACTTTATCAACATAAAAAAATGATCATAGGATCATTAGAGGGGTCCATAACACCCAAAAATATAGTATAGATTTTTGTTGGGATGGGCATGTTTACAGGACTTATAGTGTTGACATGGAAATATGACACTGTGCCAAGTCATATACTATTTTATATGTATGAGAGGCTTTAGAAGAAGAAACATTTCAATGTAATGGACCTTTAGTGATCTTGGGGTGAACCTCTACTTTAGGCAGAGGGATCTATAAGGCACCCTTTGGTGACGACAAGGGCTCAGTGGAAACTTTGGGTTGGGAATCAGTTAGTGGCTTATAAAGAGGTTTGACATATTGGCGTGGCTGAGTCTGGAGGTTTATTTATTCAGAATCCATCATGAGGATATGGCAATTATTTTTTCCAGATTGTGAAGGCTGAGGGGTTGTGACACTCTAGGTGGGTTAGGAAGCTACATATATTTAATGAGGAAATGGATTAGTTAACACTTCTAGCTATGACAAAGAGGGAAGAGGAGGTGGAGCCATAGGCTGAGGTCCTATAGAAGCAACTACTTGAGCTTCCCATGCTTGGTGCATCTGAGGTAAAATGGGACATTCATTAGTATAATGACCACAAGGTTTATTAGTTCTAAGAGCCTTGTTCTACTTGGGCTGTTCACCCTGTTGATGGGTTGCGGGATTAGGCTGGTCACCCTTAGGGGCATTAGGTTGTCAACCTAGACTTAGTTTCCTTGAGGTTTTTGATTCTAGGTACCCTTCCCCTTATTCCTTCTCTTGGAAATGGGGGGATTGGTAATACTCTGTTGAAAATACACTTGATTCTATGGAGGTGGTTTCTATTGTATCAGAGGAGGTGGAGGTATGGAAGATTGAGGCGTTGGTCCTGATGGGGTTCGAGCACTAAGCAGTGCATATGGATAGTAAGGTTTCATGATAACATTCTAGTCACCAGGTTGAGAAACAACTGGCCCTGACATCGACTAATGTGGATGGGGAAATGCATATGATGTGCTTGTACCTTGGTAAGGGTTGACACGTGAAGGATCAGAAGGAGGATAATTGTAAGTGGAACTGGTCCCCCCCTAGGGTTGACCATAACTCATGGGAGGTTGAGGATATGGTGGTGATTGAAGGTGGGAAAGAGATCCAAAAGTATCATTTGTGACATGATATGCCCTTCATGCATTAGCGGTACCAGGATGAGGGAGATTGGGGAGGATAGTATAAACATAACCTGATTGGGAATACATCATATCATATTTTAAGGCTATTTGGAGAGCTTCTTCCTCAGTTTTAGGGAAGTGAGAGGTGACATCTTTATTTATGGGGGCCAAAAGGGTTCTCAAAAACCAATCCATATATACATGGTCTTCAAGCTCAGGGCTCTACACATGCTCCTCCTTCTATGCCATTCTTGTACATGGTCAAAAAGGCGGGTGGCAGAAATTTGACAAAAAGAGGTTAAGAGTGTGGTACTTGTGTCATATTAGAGACATAATTGGAAATATGAAAGGAAATATTTGGAAAGAATTACAAAGGTAGAACGAGAGGCACGTGGTTGGTACACATAAGATTTGGCAGCAACTCTAGTTAGATTGCATTGGAAGAGATGAAGATGAATGGAGTCTTTGGTAATGTAATTTGATGAACACCACATGTGAAAAGATTGAACATGATTTGTGGGGTCTTCTCCAGGATTACCTTCAAACTTGGGAATTTTAGAAATAAGTTTGGTGGGCATGGGAGGCCAATTATGGTTATGGAGAAGAGGATTGTTGATAAGCTACCTGAAATCAGGAGCCTCAAACCAACCATATAGGGAAGCAAGGGTGGATTAGTGGCCATACTTGAATAGGTTCCACTTGTGGGCTTACCTTAGTTACCGCCTGGGTTTCCACTACTCACATTGGTGCTTGACATGGTGGCGGTACGGGGTTGGGAAGATGTGGAATCATAGGAAGAACTGGAAGATTCAGAAGAACTAGAGTTATTATGGGGACTCAATGGAGGACTAGGAGGATGGGTCTAAACTCGATGAACATGAGTAAGATGTCCTAAAGGAAATTGGGGGTGAAGGCCAGGAAGTCTCCATGACATATGCATAGGGGGCACAATGGTGTCAAGATAAATATGAATTAAAAGGCTAAAGGGTGATGGTAGGATAAAAGAGTAACAAACAACAAGCAAACACCTAATGCAGTGGTGCAAGTGTAAACTAACTAATATTGACCACTAAGGTTACCTTCATCCCATGGGGGTGATTGAGTCTTGAGCTTCTTGGTGATCAACCACATCACATAATTCCCTACCACGAGTTTGGTAGCCTTGAGGAGAACGACTCACATCATGATATAGCCTAACCCCCTCTAAATCTGGTTTCGCACTCTTGTTTTGGATCATGGGATGGTGAAGGATTTTAAACTCCCTAATATGTCAACTTTCTATGTCTCAATGTAAGTGATCAATGGGTGTTATTGGAATTCTCTCCCACTGATCCTAAACCTAACTACAAATATTGTTTTGGCCCTAGTGCCCAAGTGGTCTTAATCTATGTGAGTTAAGTTATTATGGTGGATTGTTTTAAGTCTTGGCTTGGTGGTGATAACCAAGATCACGTTCGCTTAGGGTGTGCATGTGTGAAGAATGTGTCAAGTGGATGAGTTAATTAAGAATGTTTTGATGATGCGAATGTTGCTAAAAATAAAGTGCATAAATGGTAAATAATATTGAAAATGAACATTTAAATAAACAACAAACTCAAGCACACAACTCCCCACCCAAGAAAGAAATTGAGAAACAAGGAAAATTATGGAAAACAAGAAAATCAATGACACAAAATGGCTAATATATATATTTTCTAAGGGATTGGGATCAAAAGGTTTTAATCTGCTAAAAATGGTACTGGAAACCAACAAAATATAGAGGTGAAAATGTTGGAAAAAGATAGGTAAGAAGATGCAAAATTAAGGATACACTAGGGGATCCTGAGGGGGAGAGGAAACACAAGATTCTAAAGGGAATAAATTGTTGTAAAATCTTGTCTAAAGTGACTACAAAACAATGGAAAAAACATTAAAAAACAGTGGCTGAAAATGTTGCCACTAGATTCCTCAACTCAACAATTATCTTCCTAAATGATGGAGGTGTACTCTAAACCCTAGGGGTTTTTTTCCTTCTTCAATGGAAAAATACTAAGTGGATCCGGGCCTAGAGGTGACTTAGGAAAGAATAGAAACCCTTCCAAGAACACACACACCATTCTCAACAAAATATGGAAAATCTGCAATTTTTTTTGAAAAATTGCAAAATGTAGAAACTGACCTAAAAAAGTGCACTATTCGTAGTTTCTGGGCTAAAAAGTGCGTTAGGGGTGTAGAAAAAGGGCCAAAAAGTACACTATGTTACGACTTCTTTCGCATGACATATCTGACCCATATTGTGAAGTCTCCTACTTAGTTGGTATCTGTGAGTTGTGGAAAGATGCGAAACCCCAACAGAAACGAAGAATTTTCTAAAAAATATAAGAGATCTAAAAATATAAATTAAGAGGAATAAAAATTATGGAAACAAATTGAAAATAGATGAAACAAAATTCACTAAGGTTCTAAATTACTCACCAGTGGAGTCACCATTTATTAGTAGCTAAAGTGCTAAAAACCTAGAAGAGTCTCCATTTGTTAGTGTGAATTATTTCCACAAGTGAAAAAATCCCTTCACTTAAGTTATAGGTTACTTATAATCCTAACAACAAAATATGGATGCTTCTACACTTTAGATCTGTAATAAAACATGAAGAAATACCTTGCAAGACAACATATCTTGCAAATAGAAATATGTAAAAACATAAAATTAAAGTGAAATAACCCAATGGAGGAATTAATCAAACGATTTTATTAATGAATACACCTAGTGAGGAGAACTTACAACATGGGTCTATAGTCCCCCCTCTGTAGGATTGGTCCTTTTCTTGTCCTTGTGTTTCAGTAGTGTGTTTCTCTCTCTCAATTTGCAATGGTCAGAAAACAAAAATGGTGTTTGAAATCAAGTGGGAGCTCAAATGCTATGAGTAAATTGTTGGGTGTGACTTTTGTACTCGTTTCTACACTTTCTTTCCCCAGTTTTGATCCTATGTTCCTCCAAGCCCATGAAAATTTACATGTTAATCACCATTTTTCTCATTTATAAAGCCTATTACATTGTCATGTTATTTTTCCATGTTTTGCTGAATAATACAATACTATATTCCTTTTTGTGGCTAACTGGGGTGAGCATTCAAGGAGTATTTTGGAAGCTCTTCTCTTTTTCAGGTGTTTCTTGCGGGAAAAAGGTTACAAAGTGAATAGGTTGCGCTGATTGGTTTCAGAGTAGGGTAGAGCTGATTTCTATTACACCCTGTATGCTGTTACAGGTTGCTGTTACACATTGTATGTTTTTACACCACGTGCTAATACATAAGACAACAGTTACACCAAGGGTGTTGTCACCTAGTGATTGTTGTTACATCCCGAACCGCTATTCGATCGCAGGATGCTGTTGCACTGTAGCTAGCAAAGTTGTGGGTAATATTCCAAACGAAAACTCTTGGGTGTTATGAATTGTTTATTTAGAAGCAACATACCCAAGTGGTTGCAATATTAACCAATGTATCTGAGAAGTATATGTATTTAGAGATAGGTTATAACTACTTCTATTTTATGATTAGCATGAGAATCGTGAGATTCTCATGACTGATCTAGTCCTAATTTCGAGCATGTAATAGTTATAAAAGAAACTCGATTTCTTATGTAGAGGATGACATATAGAAAAGAATTGTTACTCTGATCTTGTAACTTTGAATTGTTAATATTAAAGTCACTACGGTGATGTTGTTACTGCTCTTCATCTGATTCGTTACCTAATCTCGTGTTATTCCTACGCCCCTGCGAGGGAGGAAGGGCCCTCCTCTTTAGCAGGGACTGCATCGGTAGAATTAGTTTTATATTACTGTTTCTTTTGTTGTCATATGGTTTTCTGCTGTTGCTACATAAATTGTGAAATACATCCGCTTCTGTTCCAGATTATATTATGATGTTACACTGGTTTGATTAAACATAATGACAGTGACCAACTGGTGTAGTCATTAGCTTATTGTGTGGCACGTCCTTGCTTTGGTAATTGTGAAGTGTGATTTCAATTCTGTGGAGTGTTTTAATTTCTACATGAATGATTTAATTTCTACAATTGATTCAACGACATATTTTACTGTTTCTTTCTATTTTTCATTCTTGGTTGTAGTGTATTGGCATAGATAGTGCAAACTCCATTGAAACAGAAAAACCTACCCGTGGTTTGACAATTAAATGTTATAGCCTCGGTCAATTAGGTTTGATTAAAACAACACTACATTTTGGCACCATTGCCAGGGATGGCAGTTGATGATACAGTTAGCCAAATTGTTTGTTTAATGATAAAGTGTTCCTAGTCCACAATCGCTGGGTGGTAAGATGAGAGGTAAGAACTTGCGCAACGCTCTAACACACCTAGGTAGGCTCACTGTTTTGATCACTAGGGAACTTAGGGTGTGGCATTTTGGTGTTTTTTAGTGTGTCTTCAACTCTTCAGTTGCTGGGCAGTAAGACAAGAGGTAAGAACCTGCGCATCGCTCCAACATACTTGAGCGGGCTCACCACTGTCAAAGACTGAGACACTTAGGGTGTGAATCAATGCACATAGGGTCCATGTGTGCAATTGTAGGAATTATAGAAATACCAAAATTACCCCCACTCTAATTAGTCACAGGAAAAACGGGTCGTAAAAAGGAAAGGAAGAGTGTTTATTTGGGAAGGAAAACATTTATCTAGGAACTAATCTCCAAGGCAGAAAAAGAAAAATCAAGTTGTCAAAGGGATGCAAGGGAAATAGGGCCACAAAAATCTATTACTCCCATAACAAGGACAAAAACCTCTGGTTCCTCTATCTCGAGGCCGTACCATTCTAAAGCTAGCAACCACACTCCCAAGATTAAGCATCCAATTCAGGAAAAACATGGGGAAGCTAGTAGCCAGAACTTTAGGACCGAGGGAAAAGGGGAAACTAAAGGGGGACATCAAAAACCTAAGACATGAGAGCATCTATTGGTTTATCAATATCCGAATTCAGGTAGTGCGGTGAAATAACCATCCCTGGAGTCGCTTGAGCCACCAATTCCACCTGCAAGACAATCACAAGAGCAGTTTGAAGAACGTCTATTACAACAAGGGTTATAAGGATTAGCAATGGGAGACAACAATGACAATAATGCTAAAACAAATGCTACTGTCACCACCTTTGAGTTCCCAATTGGGGAGATCAAAGGCGAAGCTCCCATGAAAAATACTCCTTTATCATCCTTACCATCCTTCCAAGGGATGACTGTGGAAGACCTAGACACCTTCTTATTTGAATTTGATGTCTTATGCAAGAGTTATGACTATATCTCAGATGCTCAAAAACTGAAATTATTTCCTGCTACTTTAAAAGAAGTCGTCTTGAGATGGTTCATGGGGTTAAGCTTCGCTTCTATTTGAACATGGAGTGATATGAAGGAGACATTCTTATCAAAGTACCAAGACTATTGGAGAACTAGGGACTTAAGGGAGGAAGTATTCAGAGTGACACAAAAGGAGGATGAGAGCCTGGAACACTATGTAGAGTGGTTCCACTGTAATTTGTATAGGTCTAAACATAATGATTTAGATCATGAGATATTGAGGACCATATTTATAAGAGGAGTGAGAGACGACTGCCTTGATACCTTGAACCTAATAGGAAAAGGGGACATATCGCGGGAGCCATTCACTGAAATTGTAAAGCTCTGTCTAAGATGCTCTATAGGATCATCTAAGGGGAGAAGCACAATTTGAGATGCCTCTGCCCGAATACAAGAATTTCCAAGCGAAGGAGTAACCAGAGCAGAGATCGGGAATTTGTTTGAAAATTTCAAGACCGATATCCTCAGTACTCTATCTGCCTAGATAACAACAACATAGATCAAGAAAACACAAGAAAAAGCTGATACACCTCTCACTTTGTTCTGCCCGAATTGCCGAAAGAAACATCCCTTGAGGGAATGTGAAATGAACAACATCAACTTGTGCAATATTTTCGAGGTGGAACATTCAACAAGTCAATGTCTGGAGCTTCCTAGACTGAAGGCAATACTTAGAGAGTCAAGTGAAGAAGTACAATCCTCTTATTTCATCGCACCAAGGAGACCATGGCAGCCACGAACTCTAGGTATGTCCCAAGATTTTTCTTCTTTCAATTCGTGGAACAATGCATATAATGCTCAGCAATATCCATGGAAATATCTTGCTCCTTCTTTAGCATAGTTTCCTTCACCCTAGAACCAGTGGTCCCCATCTCCCTCTATCTAATATCCTCCATCTCAACCATACCCTTGGAACCGGAATTGGAGAGGAAATGCCCATAATACAACTTTAACTGGATTACCAATGCAACAACAACTACAATTACCTCCTTTCCAAACTCTTGATCCTACACCACTTGTGCGACCCAAACTACCTATGCAACCTAACCCTAACCCAAACAATAAAGAAGCCCAGGGAGTAGAGGCTCTGACTACCTTCCAGACCTACCTTATTACTCTCGTGAGGCTTAATTGCATTTCGGTAAGGTGATTACACCAAATCACTCCCCTATCATTACCGAGGAGGAATGTGAACCTTCCAGAGGAGATATCGTAGATCCTGAGGCGGCTATTGCACCTATAACAGCCAATGCAGAGCAAACTGTTACATCTATAAAAACCAACTTGCGAAGGACTGTTACTCCTCTAACAACCAAATCGGGTAAGGTTGATACACCTGTAACAACTGATTCGACTGTTATAACTCAAAATCCTCCATATCCTCATAGACTAACTTAGCCTAGAATGGTCTCATAGCCCGAATATGATCTTATTAGGGAGTTACAAAATTTGCATGTAGGAATTCCTCTGCTGCAAGCTCTTAAAGAAGTACCTATTTATGCTAAAATAGTACGAGATTTGTGCATCAAGAAACCTCGGAGGAAGCCTAAAGACCCTTCTACCATACATGTGATGGGATAATTATCCGAATTAATGTCTGCTCAATGTCTTCTAACCAAGTATAATGATTTAGGAAATCCTATGGTTACTGTCTACATTAATGACCAACCCATAACTAACACATTGATCGATCTTGGGGCTACCATTAATGTGATGAGAAAGGACCTCTTTACCACCTCGGGGCTACATGGGCTTAGACATACTCCTACTATACTTGAATTAGCAGACAGGTCTCGTGTTAAACTCGAGGGGGTGTTAGAGGACATAGTAATCACAATAGTCTCCTGGAGGTATCCATCTAACTTTCTTATCTTACAACCCAAATCCAACTTGGGGGGACATCATTTGATCTTAGGAAGACCTTGGCCAACCACTGCAGATGCATTTATAGGATGTAGATCTGGATCTATGGTGATCTCGGATGGCCAGGCTACAAAGAATCTTAAACTTTACCCCCCAAAACCAAATGTGGATTTCTATAACCCATGGTGGGATGAGTTTGAGCCTGAAACAGATCTTTCCCTATCTCCCTCACTCTAGGAAAAGCCCAGTACTTCAAGGATGAGATAAAAGATGACATCATTAATGGTTTTATTATTAACTTGCTTTATATCGCTTCCATTGAAAATTCAAAGGAGGAAGAGGAGGTAGAAGATATAGATTTTGAGAAAATGAGAACCACTCCGAATATTGACAACAATCCAATTGAAATAGAATTAGGAAAGTTTCTGAACATTAGCATCATCTTAACTGCTGAGCAAAACCAACTACTGTTACAACTGTTACAAAAATACAAAAAGGAATTTGCATGGGACTATACGGATATGAAAGGGATCCACCCCAGCCTGTGCAATCATCGTATTTATTTGAAGGATGGCTGCAAACCAGTCAGACAACCACAGTGCCACATGAAACTTGCACTGAAGGAGCTAGTGAAGGAAGAATAACAAAAACTCCTGAATGCTAACTTTATTTATCTGATATCTTACATTCAGTGGGTGTCTTCGTTTGTCATCGTTCCTAAGAAGAATGACAAGTGGTGAGTCTATGTGGGTTACAGGTAACTCAATAAGGCCACTCAAAAGGACCATTTACTTTACCATTTATAAATCAGGTCCTTAACACCCTTTCTAGAAAAATTTCTTTTCATTTCTAGATGGGTTTAGTGGCTATAACCAAATACAGATTGCCCTGGAGGATCAAGATAAAATGACCTTTACTTTACCTTGGGGAAATTTCACATAGATAGTACTCCCTTTTGGACTATGTAATTCGCCAAAAACCTTTCAAAGGGAAATACTGGGATTCTTTTTTTGATTTGTTGATTGACTCCCTGAAATCTTCATGGATGATTTACACCTTATGGAGATGACTTTGAAACAACATTAGCTAATTTAGAAAAAGTGTTAGAACATTGTGTACATAATAATGTTTCTTTGAGCACTGAAAAATATCACATGATGATGACTCAAGGGATCGTGCTAGGACAATACATTTTTGCTGATAGGATCAAGGTAGGCCTTGCTAAAATAGAGGTAATCCTAAAAATTCCAACCCCCATGACGCAAAAAGAGGTATGTAGTTTCTTGGGTCATGCAGGGTATTACAAAAGATTTTTAGATTTTTTTTTCAAAATTTGCATCGCCATTATTTTCTTTGCTCATAAAGGATCTCGAATTTTTGTGGACAAGAAAGAGTGATCAAGCCTTTTTGAAGCTGGAATACTGTGTATCAGTAGCTCTAGTTTTATGAGGACCTAATTGGGAACTGCCATTTCACATAGCTACAGATGCATCTGATATTGTTGTGGGTGTTGTTTTGGGCCAATTGGAGGATAGGAAACCTTATGCTATTTACTACATAAGCAAAAATTTGACTCCGACTGAGCTCAATTACTCAATGACCGAGAAGGAATTCTTAGCAGTAATACACACCATCAATAAATTTCAACATTATATCACTGGGTATCAAGTATTTGTACACATTGACCATTTTTCCATTCATTTTTTAATGAATAAGCTAATTACCAATGGTAGAATTACACGCTGGTTATTGCTGTTACAGGAATTTGATATCACAATTTTTGATGAACCTCGAAAAGGTAATGTAGTAGCTAATTTCCTTTCTAGGGTAACTATTGATGACAATTGTATTCCTAATGAGGATTATTTCCCTGATGAATATCTCTTTATTATTTGTACTTACACACCTTGGTATGTAGATATAGCCAATTATCTTGCTATAGGGAAGTTTCCACAGTATTTGTCCTCCAAGGAGAAGAGAAAGAACATACAAAAGAGTGTTACCTAAACCTAGATAGATGGGAATCTCTATCACACTAGACCAAATTTCTAGATCAAACGTTGTGTTAGAGAAGATGAGATCTTTGATATCCTTAAGGCTTGTCACGAGGAATCTTGTGGAGGGAAATTTGCAGACAAGCGGACAAGATACAAAGTCCTTTTGACAGGGTATTATTGGGCAACAATATTTCAGGATACCAAGAAGTTCATGAAAGGATGTGATAGTTGCCAAAGAATGGGCCAACCATTGCAATCAGATGAGATGTCATTACAACTTCAAATCTTCTTAGAACCTTTTGAGAAATGGGCCTTGGATTTTGTGGGACCAATTAATCCTTCATCTAGACATAAATCTTACATCGTGGCCGACACTAACTATATCACAAAATGGGTTGATGCAAAAGCACTAACTACAACCATGGAGCGGGTTGTTTCATACTTTCTATTTGAAGACATATTTGTCTGTTTTGGTATACCCAGGGAGATAGTCATAGATGGAAGGCCCCAGTTTACATCCCATATGATCCAGAAGTTGGTTGAAAAATACAAAATCCGTCATAGAATCACAACACCTTATCATCCACAAGCGAATAGCCAAGTGGAAAGCACTGACAAAGTCATTGAGGGGATTCTTACCAAGAACGTGGCCAATCATCAAAGGAATTGGGCCAACAAACTTCCAGAAGTGTTGTGGGCATACATGACTACATGGAGGAATACCACGGGATTCTCACCATATGAACTTGTGTATGGTAAAAATCCATTATTTCCTATTGAGTTCGAAATCAAGAAACTGAGAACAACATTGCAGGTAAATTTGGATCTGTGTACAACAAAAAAGTGGAGCTTGAACCAGCTCAACGAATTGGAGGAGAAACGACTAGCTACTATCCAAAAAACATAGATTATCCAACAACAGAGAGCTAAGTGGCATGAAAGATTCATCAAGAAGAAGAAGTTACAGAAAGGAGATTGGGCCCTCTTATACGACTCAAGATTCAAGGACTTCAAGGGTAAGCTCTGCACCATATGGTTAGGTCCCTATGAGGTAGATGCAGTCTTTGACAATGGGACTGTAAATTTGGTTACCAATGATAGTGAGAGGACACCATTGTTTGCAAATGGACACTGCCTTTGGTTATATCACAAACTTGTTTCAAGGGATTCATTTGTCAACATTGTCACGAATTCGAATCTTCAGATTACAGGAATAGGGGAAGGCCCCCCTGTGCTGCCAAAATTCTATTTTTTCAATAAGTGTAACAGCTGAAAACTAATCACTGTTGGTGGTTGTTACACCTCTAAAAAAAAAAAACACATAATAAAACAATATGGCTATGAAAACCCTTTTTAGGCGGAGATAGACAATTCTGTAGTAGTTGAAAACCACTTTGTGGCGGCTATTACAAACTCTGTAGCAACATTTGTTATGGATTTAAGGGATCTGTGGTTTGTATCTTTTGAAATAGTTGCCGAAGAACCCACAGTATGAACATTTTTATGCCAACGTTTCAAATCCCAACTGGGATCCAACATTTGTTATTTCAAGAATACTCTACAATAATGTTGTTATATAACCTTTTTCTTTGTTTTTATATGTTGGTAAAAATCAATAATACATAACAGTCATCTTGGTTGTTACATCTGTAACAACCGACAACTTCTAGAAATAATCCAAGTAAATTATTTATTGTAACAGACAACATGCATCATCGTGGTTCAGAAAGTACTTGCCATGACCGCCGGAGTTAAGTTTGTGCACCTCGCCACCAACGTCTTCTCCCCATGTCACCCAGGTACATCATAAAAAGGTAATATTGTTATCTGCTTTTATTCAATAATTATGGAAATTTAACACGATATCCCTTTTGACAGCCAAGGTCGGTTGTCATATTTAAGCTGGGGGGGAGAATTATATGGAAACATGACCTTTGATGACCTGTGAATATTTAAAAACTGCTACTACAACATGGTGATCTGGTAATCATTGTCACTTAATGATCAATCATACCAAAAAAGGGGAATTGTACCTCCGACTAGACCTTCCATAACCCAGCATTAATAAGGTAACATTACTGTGTAGTACGAATCATGATTGCAAATATTAATTTAAAATTCTCGCCTGCATCACCCTACTATTTACCCCTTGCTGGAGCATTTCATCCCCATTCAGAGTGCTCATAGAAGCAAAGAAGAACAATTGCAGGGTTGAAACAATGATTAGTGTGCCAACTACTCCAGAACTTCTAAAGGAGGGATAAAAGAAGGAGAACAAAATTGAATTGTGTATCGATGGGTGGAGCAGCAATTCGACATGAACCAGGGTCAATAGAGGCTTTGGAGAATTGCCTCGAAGCATGTCAATTTTTTAAAGATGCAGGATGGTTTGAGTTCTTCCAGAGGCTGGAAGGATCAGATGGGGGAATTTCCATGGAGTTCGCGAAGAATTTAGAGAGAAATCAGGTGGAGGTTAGGGGATTAAAGCTGGAGGATACAAAAGGGGTAATTCCCCAAGTGACGACATTACCAGTAGAAGGAAAAAGGTGGTTTAATAGGAAAGTTAATGACCCCTCCTTCAAGGAGGATTTCCTCCAAGGGGAGGAATAATTGGTGAATAAAGGGAGGGGGATTGACAGGTTTTCACTTCCCCAACCATGGAACAATGTTTCCCTTTACCTGATCAAGTGCATCACCTATGAGGGAAGGGAAACAATCATATTCAATTACCACTTTTTGTTGCTAAACCACCTTTGGCATCAACAACTGATAAATCTTCCTACTTTTTGCTAGAAAACATCAAGCATATGGCCACGGCCATAAAAACAACTGCACATCCAGAAATATGTGTCACAAACCATGGCCTTATCAAGATTATTGTGCTGGACACCCTAAGTTGACAAGGCAGGAGTCAGGAGGAATTCATGAGGAATAAGGCCAAAACTACTAGTAGGAAACAAATTGGGATGTCTGAGGATGCTGTTACAGCGACAACCAAGGAGCAGACCCAACCCTCGAAAGTAAGGGTTGCAAAGAGGCCAGTTGACAAGCCAATTGGTGATAGGTGGCCAAAAGAGAGAATAAGGGTTAGTGGGCACCCATAGTCCCCATTTACATCTAAGAAGGACGAGGAGGCAGTAGAGTAGAAGGATGAAGATCTTTTTCAACTAGAGGAATCTTCCTCACGTGGTAAGAATGAAACTCAATCCTTGATGTCAAAAAATGAAATTTTAGAAAAAGAGAATGGAAAGCTAAGGGAAAAATTAGCAGAGGAGAAGGTAGAGGCAAGAGTCCCGGGGTTAGAAACTTTGGACAAGGCCATAGATAGGGCCACGAAGGGAGATGTCCTGGGGAATGTGTGCATGACATGTGCCAAGAAGCTAATGGAAACGGGGTATAGAGTTTGTGTAGTGGATACCATTTCGAGGGAAACACAAACCGAATATTGGGAAGCTAACACACAAAAACCTATTGAAGATGCTGCTATTACACAAGAACTAGCAGACGAGATGGCGCAGTCCAAAGAAAGTAATTTGGTAGCTGATACATAGGAACCCTTGGTTGACATTGCTGTTACACTAGGACCTGTAGTGGAGACATAATTCCACTAAGGGAAAGAAGAAGAAGCTGATATCCATGAACCTGTGGTTGACACTGCTGTTACACAAGAACTAATAGTGGAGACAAAATCTTACCAAGGGAAAAATGAGACACAAGAAACTGTGGATGACACTGCTGTTACACAAGAACTAGCAGTGGAAATGGAAGCTGATCACGGAGAGAAAGAAACTATTACAAAAAAATACATTGATGATGCTGCTATTACACATGAATCAACAGCCGAAATGGAGCAGTTTCACCCTTGGGAGGATGTTACACAATCGATTTTTAGTGCATGTGGGAGAACACGAGGTCCTAGCGAAGGATGGGGTTCTGAAAGAATGTTGTTGTTGCCAGAGCTACAAAAATGGAAAAAGCAGGTGCTCTCTATACAAGAGGGGGTGATGTCGCTCAAGGCACACAAAAGGGTGATGGATTCAGTCAGGGAGAAATGGTTAAAGGAAGAGTGGGAGAGAGAATGGGAAGCACAGAGACATAAGGAATCCATGAAGAAAAATGACAAATAACCACAACTGTTACATCTGTAGGTCTTGGATCTGATAGATGAAAAGAAAAAGCTTTGTGATCTTGCCTTAAACTTGCTAGCATGCAGGAAACCTTCGCCATCATATTTAGTGTTCCTCTCGGAACGTTATTATTTATTTAAGTTAAAAGCAGTCTTTGAGAACAGGTCTTATTTGGGTTCTTCTACCCGAAATTTTCTTGAAATTTTTTGCGCTTCCGATTTTTTGCGCTTCCGATTTTCAGTTGTGGGCTTTTCTTTCTTTTATGGGAAACCAAATCAAATGGCATCTGGCCATGAAATCAACCGAAACTAATGAAGAAAGGGCATTGTTATGGGTCATAGTAGAACTAGGGATGGTTTATGGACGTAGGCATGAGTCTAAGCTATTCCTGAGCACCCTAGGGATCAGGGAACAGTCAGCCACCTATAGGAAGAGGATTGTGAGGTTTTTTCTCAATTTGCATGCACAAATGAAGAGTCAAGCGCTAATAGGGTGTCTCAAGCACACCAAGGCCTATAGCACTGAATTTCAAGAAGGAGATCCTTTTGAATACAAAAATTTCATGGCTTCTATTACACGGGTGCCTGAATATGCTCAGGTAGTGCAGACATTGTGAGAATTCTGGATCAGAGTCAGATTTAAATTTCCTTTGACTTGGTTAACAATAGAAGAATATAAGTCGGACTACCACCTATTTGACTATGAAGAAGAATCTTGGTCACGATAGTTGATGACTACTCAGGGGTACAAAGCTCTGGGTGACGACACTGCTAGTGCTTACAATTTTACAGACTTGCATCGGGGGTATAGCAGGAGGAGCTAAGGTTCTGCATGGGGACATGTAGTTGCTTCAGTTGGGGGGAGATGTTGGGTGTGACTTTTGTACCTATTTTCTACACTTTCTTTCCCCAGTTTTGATCCTCTTTTCCTCCAAGCCCATGAAACTTTACATGTTAATCACCCCTTTCTCATCTATACAACCTATTCCTTTGTCATGTTATTTTGCCATGTTTTGTTGAATCATACGATACTATATTCCTTTTTGTGGCTAACTAGGGTGAGCATTGGAGGATTATTTTGGAAGCTCTTCTCTTTTTCAGGTGTTGCTTGCAGGAATAAGGTTACGGAGTGAACATGCTGCGTTGATCGGATTCAGAGCAGGGTAGAGCAGCTTGATGTTACACCCTGTACGCTATTACAGGTTGTTGTTACACATTATATGTTGTTACAGGTTGTTGTTACATCATGTGCTGATATAGAAGAATGTAGTTACACCAAGGGTGTTGTCACCTAGTGATTACTGTTACATCCCGAACTGCTATTCGACCGTAGGATGTTGTTGCATCATAGCTGGCAAAGTCGTGGGTACTATTCCACAAAACAACTATCGGGTGTTATGAATTGTTTATTTAGAAGCAACAGATCCAAGTGGTTGCAATCTTAACCAATGTATCTGAGAAGTATATGTATTTAGAAATAGGTTATAACTACTTCTATTTTATGATCAACATGAGAATCATGAGATTCTCATTACTAATCTATTCCCGATTTCGAGCATGTAATAATTATAAAAGAAACTCGATTTCTTATGTACGAGGACAACATATAGAAAAGCACTGTTACTCTGATCTTGGAACTTTGAATATTAATGTTAAAGTCACTAGGGTGATGTTGTTACTACTCTTCATTTGATTCGTTAACTAATATCGTGTTATTCCTGCGCCCCTGCTAGGGAGGAAGGACCCTCCTCTTTAGCAGGGTCTGCAGTAGTAC
Organism: Pinus taeda; assembly: GCA_000404065.3. Taxonomy (NCBI): domain Eukaryota; kingdom Viridiplantae; phylum Streptophyta; class Pinopsida; order Pinales; family Pinaceae; genus Pinus; species Pinus taeda. Next base: position 15,446 of record APFE030825416.1, on the reverse strand, counting down.
AATTAGTTTTATATTATTGTTTCTTTTGTTGTCATATGGTTTTCTGTTGTTGCTATATAAATTGTGAAATACATCCGCTTCTGTTCGAGATTATATTATGTTGTTACATTGGTTTGATTAAACAGAATGATAGTGACCAACTAGTGTAGCTATTAGCTTATTGTGTGGCGTGCCCTTGCTCTAGTAACTATGAAGTGTGATTTCAATTATGTGGAGTGTTTTAATTTCTACATGAATGATTTAATTTCTACAATTGATTCAACGACATCTTTTACTGTTTCTTTCTATTTTTCATTCTTGGCTATAGTGTATCAGCACAGACAGTGCGAAGTCCATTGAAACAACAAGACCTACCCTAGGTTGACAATTAAATGTTACAGTCTTAGTCAATTAGGATTGATTAAAAGAACACTACAACAATAATGCTGGTGATGAAGATGGTCATGGTGAAAAATGGAGAGAAAACCCTCTATTTATAACAAAATATTGGAATATATTGAGAATTAGAAAATAATAAAATATTATTGACTAAATCAAAATCTAACCATTGTGGATATTTTATTATATTTTTTGAGAGGGAAAATATATTCAAAATGGTCAAATATCTTTATTTAGAAAGTGTTTGAAGTAATTAACAAATAAAAATGATTTATTAATCACTTTTTGAGAATTAAGGAAAATATGAGTTTGAAATAATTATTAAATAATGATTTAACAATTATCTCAAAAGGAAAATATAGAATAAATCAGGAATAATAAACAAATAATGATTTATTTAAACATTGCAAGGCGATTAAGTCAAAGGTGATGAGAAATAATTATCAAATAATGATCTAATACTTATTTGTAGAGAATATTAAATAAATAATAATTATTTAATTATTCTCATGGGTTTTTAAATTTTAATGAGAAATAATTTAGGAAAAATGGTTTACTAAATTATTTCCTATGGTGAAAGTGGGTTTACCATGGTAAAATTTATCCTACATGGTATATTTTGACCCACCTAGCAAGAAATGGCTAGGTGACAATTTTTGGATGAGAACACACATAGAAAAGCAAGTGATATATTCTTGGTGCAAACTATGGATCATTCTGGATCTTGAGTGAGAATAAGAGATCCAATAAAACCTATAACCCTCCCTCAATTATAAGGTTATAGTCAATTATAGATTCCCATGAACAAGAGCAAAAATTCCATCCCTTCACAGATTGGGAAGGTTAATCATTTGAACAAGAATTCTTCAAGCACTTCTGTTCAAGAACTAATGCCCTGTGAATGGCTTGGAAGAAGGCATGATTATGAACCACAAAGGGAGGTTGCTAGAGGAGATAATAATTTGTGATTGTATTACTCATTCTTTGAAGCAAACATGTTTATAATATGAAGTAACAAGAGTTGCACCCCATGATCAAATGACAATATGAAAATTTGGATTCATTACCAACATGGTTCTCATTTATATGGGATTTTTCCCCTTTATTTATTAGTGACCTTGGTGTTTTAACCATTTGATCAACCTCGCCTTTAGGTGAGAAAATATCATTTTTTATTTCCCTGCATTTGGTGCCTAACATTCTTGAATTTGAGTTGCAATTTCGATAACCTTCAAGTTGTTTTGTTGCATCATTATTCATATGTTTTTTTTTTTTTTTTTTTGCTAAGGAATTTAATACTTTCTAAAATTGCACACTTATCTTTTCTTTTTATTTTAACGAGTCAATTATTTTAAAGTAGTTTGTTGATTCTTTGTAATTTCTTTTCCCTTCAATTTCAACCTAGGAAACTCCAAAAATGGGAATACAAGAAGGAAAAAATCCTAATTTTTTTCTTTTTGGTTCACGGTCCTTGGAGATCGATGATATCTACACCATATAATATTTGTACCATACATATATACTCAAAATGATCAATTCCTACTGACTCAACCATGGAGCTTAACTTCAAGAGTGTCAAGAGAATTTAACGTGTGACCTTTCAATAGCAGAGGTGCTTTAACAATGGGGACTTGATCAACTGAGCTAACCCTCGTGGCTAACAACGAAAAATTCATGTTTCCAGTGGGAGCTTGAATAATTTGGATTTGGTGACAACCTTCTACATGTATTCATTTTCTTCCATAATAGGATTTGGTGTTTCTTTAAGGGCCTCATCTAATATTTATGTATTGAGGGTTTGATGTTGATTTACACATAACAATTTCTTGTTTTTCTTTAAGTTCCATCAAATCAATGCATTTTTCATTACTTTTTATTTTTTGGTAATAGCTATCTTGAAATCATCTGTTGTTTTTGTTTCCTAAGAGAAACGTCCCTAATCTCTCTACTTAATATTAGTGAAAGCTAAGTTGCAATTTGCTCCAATATTTCCATTATTGTATTGAGCCTATCAAAATTCTCATTATTTACTTGTTCTTTTTCAATTTTCTCTTTCATTTTGAATGTAATTTATACTATTAATGTCTCTTATACTATTTTTAATGTATCTTTATGCTTCATACCTTGCCTTGTTAATATTTCCATTAATTGTTTCTTTTGCTTGTTCATGCTAACCTCAATGCTATCCCAATGAAAATTCAGACATTTTGTCTTCCTTATGGCTTTGTAATTCTTTATTTATTTCATGATTGAACCTTGGTTCTTTCCTTGATGACTCCATTACTTCTAGAATTTTATCAAGTCTATTAGAAAAGTAAATATCAAGTTTGATTAAAAATAAATAAGGTTTGCTAAAAAAAAAAACCTAGGTTTGGTAAAAATAAAATTTATTTGAATCTAATTGACTTTTTTTTAACTAAAACTATTTTTTATTATAATCAAGTCTTGGTAATTTTTACTATATCTAATTGCTACCAACACAACAAAAACCTTTATAGTTTTTGAATTTTAATCAGATTGACGAAAAATATATAAATGTATATTTGAAGAAGATATAAAAATGAATGTTGTTTTATGATGAAGAATGGCCTTGCGTTTAGATGCATTGTGAATACCATTCATATAAAGTTATGTCCTTAAGAATGCACCTTTTAATAATACATTGGAATTCTAAGTTCTATGGTTTTTGTGTATGTAATATTATTAACAATGTTATTTTATATACATAACAAGTGGCTCAAAAAACGGGCCAATGTTGATGATAAGAAAATATATTTGGATAGAGGGAGGCCAACTAGTTCATACACAATGAACACCATTTACACTATTTATAAGTTTTAAGAATCCCAATTATTTCCAAATTAGATATTGGTGGAAAGTTTTACTAAGAAGAAGAATCTAATTGATGTTATAAAGAGACGATGATAATGAGAAGAGTTTCTAAGAAGCACTTAGTTAGTTCCTATGTCACTATTTATTTGAGGCAATCAATAGTAGAGGAGATTATGTTAATGAGAAGACTTTATGAGGAAAAATATTGCACATATACTCTAGAGTGTTAGGTTCCATTGATGCAATAAGTGATCTACTATGGTTCATTCATGAATTAGGTTTACATTATCTGAATGAACTTGAAAATGTTGATAATGAAAAGTTACATTATTTCTCATGCAACACTTTTGAGTCTTGCAAGGCTAGAGGAGATAATTGAGAATGAAACCCTAGGGTTATAACCTGGATAATTTACAACCAGATTGAGATTTTGATCTTGATCTAGAAATTCTTTTCTATTCAAATATATATTAGAGCAAAATAATTCATGATGAAAAGAATAAATAAACTAAAACTATATTCAAAGAGATAAATGAATAGAATAATGACAACTCAAAGCATTGAAAATCCAAGTCTAAAAGAAATGAACACATTTTATTATTAAAACCCAATCTAAGTCTTAACAAAAATATGTCCTTACAAACCCCTATGAGCGCCAGGATAAAAGGAATACTTTAGATGCCAAAATTTCAAAGAATTATATAATGGAAACTAGGTGCCAAAGAAAACATAACAAAAGTCTTAACTGTATCACTTCAAGTAGTTTCTAAATTTCATTAAATTTTGCAAGAAATTAGACTAATCAACAGTAAATAACTCAGAACTTTTGAATAGAATGAGCAAAAAATTAAATCAAAACAATCAACCTTGAAGGAAAAAATCAGAGAAGGCCAAACTATTTTTCTTCGCTACCTTTCAAGTTATCCCTTGGTATTAACAAGACAAGCTTAGTCTTGGAAAAAATATAAAAGAAAAAATAAAAGAATAATAATGATCTTTCAAGCTATTTCGTACCTACACAAATAATTATCTCTATTTCATTTGTATTTCCATTTGCTTTTATTCCAATAAAAAATAGTTTATTCATTGAAATTCCTATACTAATTTTATATATTAATTTAAAAAAAAATAAGAAAGTGTTTTAGGGAAAGGGATAAAATATGAATATTTAATTAAATATAACCATAAGAAAGTGGGATATTGCTAGACTCTTTTTCCATTTATTAAATATTGACATTTTAGCTTACAACTCCCATTTTTCTAAACAATAAATCAACAAGTAAATATAAGACTACAACATATCTTATATCGCATATAAAATCATGATATCATCATCACATAACCTTGTGATGAGGATGGTGATGATTATGATGCTATGTGTGTGTGTGCATGTTATCATATATATATATATATATATATCCAAAAAAATGAACATCAAATGTCTAAAAATAATAGTAAATAAAATCCACCATCCCTTTTCCCTACACCTTATCTTTAGTTGTACTAGGTTTAGAAGTATAGGTAGATGTAGTGCAACCCAAGTCAATTTTTACCATGGGTTTCTTTTCTTTGTCTTTTAGGACTATAAGGATGGATTGTTTTGGAAGAGACTTGGAAAATGAGGTATCTAGTGGGATCACATGATTTGGAATAGGGGTAGATGAGAGTCGAGACATGAATATGAATGGAAAGCCAACATACAATATCAAAAGTAATTTGGGAAGGCTCAAGATTTCATTTGTCATTTGTAGGTCACCTAGTAGAGGTAACGATAACCACAATACTAGGATGAGGTTACAAGTCATTGTTTGGTTGCGCTAGTTGGGGGAGAGGGGTGAAGTGTGCAAGGAAACTAGATTTTCGAGGTTAATTTGACCAGTTTAAAGGAATTGATCAAATTCTTCTAAATTTTGCATCAAAATCTATATATAATCAAATTATCTTTTTTTGGCCTTATTTCCAAATCATATTAGGCTCACTGCCTTCCTCTTATGTTACCTTTGTTGTTCCTACTAAAAAATATTATCTAGAAAAATCAAAATAAAATAATCGATTATAAGAAGTGTCATAGAAAAACAATAAACTAATTACAAATTTTGTTAAATGTATTAAATATGGTCCAGATGAATGTGTAATTATTCAAGCATAAACATGGAGGTGATAATAGGAAAGTATGGCAAAAAGGCACCATCATATGAAATCATTCTCCCTTCGAAACCCTTGTCTCTTCACTCATTCGTGTCACATAATTCTTTTTATGACTACCTCATGCAATTTCCAATAGTTCAAGGAGTATTTTTGTATTTATTTAATTCCCAAACCTTCATTTTAAAAATTGAATCAGGGAAGGGATAGATTGGGAAAGATGTAATTAAATGAAAAATGATAGGGCGATAATGAAAGAAAAGTACAAGTATTAACGACATTGAACCTTTCATACTTGTGAAATGAATGAGTAGGGATGAAGTTTGTGTAATAAAGTACCTATTACAACATATTTTTAAACCTTTTACAATAGGTCATTCAAATATCAAGCTACAAGATAGACAAATATTGTCATTTTAACACTAGTTGATGTTCAAAATCGAGGTACATAGAAATATATGTATGTCCCTTATATCAAAAAAACCTGTGGATATTGAGGTTCCACAGTCCGTGCTTCCAATACCGTATTTGAAGCAGTTGTTAAGATCCCCTATGATATGCAGATGAAACAAGTTCTTGCTAATGGCAAGAAAGGGGCTTTAAATGTAGGAGCTGTTCTAACTTTACCCGAGGGCTTTGAATTAGCCCCTCCGTTTTGGATTTTTTTCTTTCAATCAGATACTTATTTCCTCTTTTAGGCCCTTCCTTTTACATAGATAGTCCACATGTATTTCATACAATTACTTTGAATAATACTTTGGGTTATCAAAATTTACCAAAGTAACCACGATGTTTTACTATATCAAATCCAATGCCAAATTTAGTAATACTATGCAACAATGCCCTTTAATTAACCTTAAATTATGATTTTTTCTAAATGAGACAAAGTTTCTCTTTACAACCCAAAAAATCGACAATTTCCAATGCCAAAACTCCAGTTATCCCTGTAGTTAAGACTAAACAACAAAACCATCACCTGAACTTAAAACATTTCAATATTATTTATTTTCGAACATGAGTTGCAAGCCAAAATCATGTATATCCACCCAATTCACACTAGACTACGACATAGAGCTACAAGCTAAAATTTGAGGGTTAAAGATAATACTTTTTCATGATTATTATTCAAAGTTTGAGCCCATGAAACTTCATATTAGAGTCTTATGGGTTATTATATTTTAAAAACAAATTTGCATCCACACAATTATTTTCCCATGCCAACTCATGCTGTGAAAAGTTTATATTAAGGAACACAAATTTTATCATAAGTAAAACAAAATCAAATTTAGCACCACAATAATTTCTACAAATTTCCAACCAACATATCTTGTCAAGCCACCAAATTTTTGGATTGAAACAACTTAGAGACTAAGAAGATCACAATTTTTTCTCTTTAGCACATCATCATCAAACCATAAGCATAATCCACTTACATTTATGAATAAGGCTCTTCAAAGAGCATATAAACAATCTTTTATAACATGATATAACAACTGAGTTAAAATATTTTTTCAACCAACACAAATTGTAGTATAACCATTTTCTTTTCCACATAATTTTTTTAGAGTAAGACAATTCAGGGACAAAAAATTCTAATACAAGTTTGACAATTTTTTTCTTTATTAGTGATTGAATAGTTAAGGGGATAAGAAACTTTATGAAAAATGAAAATATGAAGAAAAAAATAGTGAGAACCAAACAACCATAATCTTTTAACCTTATTTTCAGTCAACCAAGACCAAAGGGAGAGGGATACAAACGCTTGAAAACACACAACCATTGGAGCCAATTTAATTTTAAACACAAAAAATGCAATCAAAGCATATTGAGATGAGTACTAACCTCATCTAATGATGCATCTTATTCTTTTGAAACTTTTCTGAGCATCAATTAGTTTCCAGGGCCAAAATAGTTTCACTAGCATCCAGAGTAGAGCCAAATGCTACCACTAAACTTAGGAAATGACGAAATTCTTGGTCGAGTAGGGGTAACTTGTTATGCAACCAACTCACAAAATAGAAGAAAATATAGATCAACGACTTCAAAATCAACCTCGTTGAGGGGGAAACCTCCTTTAAATTACACAAATGAAAAATTCTTGGATGATACAAAGGACAAGACCTCCTTTCTATATATAAGAGTCTAAGGGGTCCCAATACAATCAGAGCCTACATAACAATAATATTGTAGGGTCACAACAATAACAATAGTGGGCTTCTATGGGGCACAACAATAACAACATGGGGACTATACGGGTACACTAATACAATAAGGGGGTTGGACTAATAACAATAAGGGGTTACACTAGTAGTATAGGGACCTAACATGCCCCTCTCCTTCAAAAAGTGTTGCCCTCAACGCTTGAGTAGTTATGGATGCTTTTGTATAAAATTCTCATCCTCCCATGTGGAATATTCAACGGGTAAGTTCTTCCACATGATGAGATAATCTGAAATTGATCAATTTCGTAGCTGTTGATTTCTTGTTTCTGTGACGGCTTCAGGTTCCAATATGATTTTTCCTTCGTCCTCAAGTTCTGGCAATATTATTTGAACTGGGATCTTCTGCAACTTTTAAATGAGTGGTCACACTTCTTGGTCATTCTTCCATTCATCCCTTGCTTCGCTTATCCAATCTAGTTGGATAATAGAAATGGCATAAAACAATGCTTCCACATCCTCATCCTTTCTTGAGAGTGCATCTACAACAACATTTTGCTTCCCTTTTTTGTAGATGATTTCAAAGTCATAACCCAACATCTTTGTGGCCCATTTTTGCTACTCTTCTAAAGATAATCTTTGTTCTAAAAATTATTTAAGACTATCATGATTCATTTTTACCTTGAAGTGTCTTCCCATTAGGTAAGATTGCCATTTCTTAAGTGCATGTAGTATTTCCAACATTTCCTTCTCGTAAATAGCTTTGTGTAAATACTTTCTTTTGATTGGATGACTTTAGAAAGCAATGGGTCTTTCTTCTTGCATTAAAACAACACCAATTCCATTTCCCGAGGCATCACATTCCACAATGAAGGCTTTTGTGAATTCTAACGTAGCTAAGATTGGTGCTTGGCACATTGCCTCTTTAAGATGTTCAAATGCCTTCGTTACTTCTGGAGTCCAAGAACATGCATCTTTATTTAGTAATTTTGTTATAGGTGCTGCAATTCTCCCATAATTCTTAACAAACTTCCGATAATACCCTGTCAACCTGAGAAATCCTCACAGATGCTTTATGGATGTGGGAATTTTCCATTCCTTGATGGCTTTAATTTTTCTAGGGTCTACCTTAACACCTTCATGAGATACAATATGACACAAATATTCCACCTCTTATACTCCAAAGAAACATTTGGATATTTTTTCCTATAATTTTTTCTCCTCTAATAGTTTGAGCACCCTGTCAATTGAACATGATCCTTCCAAGACTTGTTGTAGATTAGTATATCATCAAAACATACTAACACATTTTTTTGAAGGAAGCATTTGAAAATAGAATTCATCAAACCTTGAAATGTAAAAGGTGCATTGGTAAGGCCAAAAGGCATGACCAAAAATTCATAATAACTCTGATGAGTTCTAAATGTTGTTTTTAGAATGTCTTCAGTCTTCATTCTAATTTGATGATATCCTAAACGAAGATCCAACTTGGTGAAGTAAATTGCTCCATGTAATTCATCTAATAATTCATCAATGACGGGAATGAGAAATTTATCTTTAATAGTAAGCTTGTTGAGCTCCCTATAATCTAGACACATGTGCCATGATCCATTCTTCTTGTGTACCAATACCACTAGAGCAGAGAACTTTGACTAGGTTGAATTATACCAGCCTCTAGAATTTTTGCAACCATATGTTCAATTTCACTCTTTTGGGCATATGGATATCTGTAAGGCCCGATGTTTGGGGAAACACTTCCTAGAATCAAATGAATAGCATGATCATGATCACGAATATGTGGGAGGCCTTTGGGAGTCTCAAATACCTTGGAATCATGGTCCAAAAGTTTTTGGAGATTTGGATAAATAGATGATTTCGATGTGGGAACCTCTAGTGAACATAATTGTGCAATTACTCCTCATTGTTATTTATTTAGAAGCTTTTTCATGCTGTTAGAGCTGATTATCTTTCCCAATTTCCCTGTGATACCCCTTAATTCAACTTCCTTTCCTTCCCAAAAAAATTTCAAGCAAAGATATTGAAAAAAGTTATCGCACCCAAAGATTGTAGCCATTGGACTCCTAGTACAACATCACCACCACCCACTGGAATGGAAAGCATTGGACTATTCAAGACATATTCTCCCATGAATAGCTTGATATTATGGAACTTTCCAGAGAAATTTATTGTTCCTCCATTTGCAACCATTACTTGGCACTTTGGTGCTGGATATATGAAGCAATTCAATTCCTTGGCTATCTTACAATGAATAAAATTATGGGTACTACCCGAATCAATCAACACTATTACCTTTTTATTCTTGATATACCCTTCTACCTTGAGAGTTTGAGGAGGGGTAATTCCTGTCAATGCCTTACAAGATATGGCCAGATTCATTTCTTCTTTCTCTGGGATTGGTTCCTGGTGTATATCCTCTTCTTTTGACATTTCTTGTTCCTTTTCTTGCTCCTCTTCGCCATCTATGTAAATTAATTTATTCTCAGCACACTTATGACCTTTAATGTATTTTCTATCACAATTGTAACAAAGCCCTTTTGCTCTTTTTTCTTCCAATTGTTGTGGTGTCAACCTTGTAGGTGGTGAAAGGCTAGGAGAAACAACACTTCCATCTTTATATTTATGAGTGGTAGGCTTCCTTGTTGCCATAATTTTGCTTTCAATATTTCTTTCCAACTTGTATGCCTTATCCAATGAATCAGGTTCCCAAAGGAAAACCTCATGTTGGATTTTATCATTTAAAGTCCCTATGAAGACTTCAATTCTATGCTTCTCTGGAATATCATTTACCTTTATATTCAATTTTTGGAAGTCCTCAATGTGCTCTGCCATTGAACCCTTTTGTTTGAGATTTATCAATTGGCTAAAGAAGGTGTTGCTCCTTATATCCTCATAATGTGTTATCATTTCGTCCGTGAAAATTGACCAGGTGAGAAGTGGTTTACGAGAACAAATCTCTTTAAACCATACAAACTGATTCGGTTCTAAATATAAAGATGCAATACACATCTTTTGTGGCGGTTTCACATCATGTAGATAAAAATATTGCTCCATCTGTAGTATCCAATTTACCGCATCCTTGACATAAAATTTTCTCATATCTATATTTGGAATATGCTAGGTCTTCAATCCAATGTTAGAGTCTTTGAAATTATGATTAATATTTCTTTTGTTCTCATCATGAGTTTCCTTTGTACTACCTTTTCAACATTAGGAAGCCTTTCTTGTAGTGACTTTGTCCCACCTTCCTTCAAACCTTCCATGTCTTTCTTCAAATATTCCATGTTTCCATTCAATTTTTCTTCTATACCATTTATATTATTGATCATATCTTCGATCACATTCTTCAAATCATCCCTCCAATTTGTTTTACTAGGTGTTTCTATTTTCTTGATTCGAGTCATTTTTTTCTTTCTTTTAGGAGGCTGATCTTGAATCTATTGTATCTCTGAAATTTAGGACCTCCAAGGTATGAAATTACGACTTGTGGTAGCCTTCTATGTCCTCTTTCCAACGCTACTAGTCCGACCAAAATTGGATTTTCCAAGAAAGCATTATGTCCAATCTCCAAGATGACCTGATTATATACTTTTTCAGTAGAGAGAGCTTGTACAAAGTGCCACGAATCACGGTTTCAACTTTCCAATTTGAAAATGATACACATCAAACTAAATTACATCCTCTTTTTGTAACTTCTTATGAAATTTAAATCTGATGCTTGGAGAGAAAGTTATGATGATTTTCCCAAGGTCACCTATTTGGGATGTAATTAGGGAGCCTACAAAAACCCTAACTTCTTTGGACCATATCTCCGAAAATATAGCGAGACAAGATCTAAAATTCATACCCGAGGTTTATCAAGATTTCATCTCAAATGGGTTTTAATTTCAGCTTCTGAAACGTTGTAGAAAAAAATATTATTGTGAAAATTCCATGATGACTTGTTTGGAGTAGCGAAACCCTAGAATCCAAAGCTTTAATAACAAATGTTATGCAACCAACTCACAAAATAGAAGAAAAGATAGATCAACGACTTCAAAATAAGCCTCTTCGAGGGGGAAACCTCCTTTACATTATAGAAATGAACAATTCTTGGATGATACAAATGACAAGGCCTCCTTTCTATATATCAAAGTCTGAGGGGTCCCAATACAATCAGAGCCTACATAACAATCATATTGTAGGGTCACAACAATAACAATAGTGGGCTTCTCTGGGGCACAATAATAACAACATGTGGACTATGTGAGCACAATAATACAATAAGGGGGTTGCACTAATAACAATAAGGGGTTACACTGGTAGTATAGGGACCTAACATAACTTCCCAAGATAGACAACTGCAAAGTTAATACTTTTTCTTCGTAGTAATGCATGTGCCGTGTAGTGGCCATGTCAGGCCAAAGAAAACATCTCAACTGTTGATCAACCATCTGCTCAAAAATAAAACCATGAAAGTTATATTGTATGTTGGGTGGTGATAAATGCCCTCAAGGTGATAGAAATATCCCATATTGCTTGTTTCAATACCATTCAAAACATTGTATTATGTAATCCTTGTCGTATTAAACCAACGAATAACCTATGAATCATCAACCACAAGTTATTTCAGTGTACATCATGGAATTTTCATGTTATATGCTAAAGTTTGTTTCCAAATATTGAACCATGGTTGTATTCATAGTGCCAACATATAAATGTCCATCCTTTTTAAAATGAATTTTTCTTTTAATTTATTTTCATAACATAACATAACCAAACCTTAACCAACCTTTTATATCATAACCATATACCATGCTATTAATCATTTTTTTATGCCATAATTACATGTGAAAAACAAGATGATAATGTAGTGCCAACATAACCCAATACAAAACAAATTGGTGAGTACAACGCTCCTTGTCCCTCCATCAATTTTCATGCCACCAATATATTCAAAATAACAAAATTTCAACTCATTCAATGACACATATGTATGATATGAGGAATAATCATAGTGATGATTCCAACTTAAACTATTTTTATTTCTATGGGACCCCACCTACTTACATTAATTATAATTTTTTTTTGCATAGTGAAAGGAGAGGATTCACAATACTTTATAAATTTTATAGAATCACAAGGATGTAACTCTCTGCTCGTAGTATACTAGGAATCAAAGTTAATGGTTTTGTAGAAAATTTAAAGTTTAGGATTTGTCTATTTTCTTTCAAAGTTGTTAACAAAATTTTGTTGGCAAACTTTGAAGATTTTGTTAATCTAAAGGAGCACTTAGGAAGCAAAGGAAATGACAAAAGATAGGGAAGGCCTCAACCATTCATGTTGTTATCACTCAGGTTGTCCCTAGGCTCCTGTAGGGATACGGCCGAGGTAACCACAAACCAATCTTTGGACTGCAGGTTCTAGCCTACCTGCAATCAGAGAGGGCTCTCTCTTAATGAGTCAAGTTTGTTGATGATTTTAGGCTAGCTTTTTTGGTTCAGGGGTTTTTTGTTTGGGTTTGGATGGAAGGAGAATGCTTTTAGGCAGAGAGGAAATTCATGAAGTGATAAGTTTCAAACCATTGGGCATGGAGTCATGGGTCAGGATTGCCGGTGCATTTTTTCGGTCATAAGAGAAATATGAAGCAGGATAGCTGCTCATAACACAATATTGAAACTAAAAGGATGAATGATATGTAAGGAATGAGAGACACTTAAGAATCTCTCACTCAGCTTAACAGAGGGAAGAATGATCTCTATCTAGGGGCAATGAAGAATCCTGGATAACTGTCATGCGTGATAAGGTTAAGGCAAACATGAGCCATGTGGAATTCATATTTATGCCTAAACGGAGGAAAACATAAAGAAACAACAGAAATTGAGCATAGAGTGTATTTAAACAAATTCTAAGCTATTCTTCTTTTATGTTGTTTAGATGGTAACTTATGAAATGGAAAACAGAGGTAAGAAGCACTTATTGAGTTATGCAACAGCACGAGAATTCCAAAATCACTCTTCAACCGATAAACACAGTGAACAATCCATTCTCCAAAAGCTCGTAAGCAGTCTTTGATTATAGAAACTATCAGGTATTACAGTGCGAGTCTCTCCTGGAGCAAAATTAGCTAAAGATAGCTTGTTGACCAATCAACCAACCAACCCACCAATACAGTATTTAGGGCTGTCTTTATAGTGAAACTATTTCAAACAATTTATTACAATTGACCTAAAACAGGTCTGCAAAAGAGCTTTTCTAAACCTAAAATTGATCCAGATTTAAACACGAACGCAATAAAATACAGAGATAACCATATACACAAAGGTGCAGCGGAAATAATACTTCATTTCATTAATGGAAAATACTGAAATATGCTTACAACCGGAAATAGAAATAAACCAGCTAGGGCGATGGTAGCTTATCTCTGAGAAGAGATGTGTGGCTACATGCCTCTGAACTGTCGTTACAATGAGGCTCGAAGGCCTATTTATTGTTGAGAAACAATGAAAAACCCTTCACATTCCAAAACCTACCAAACTAGGGGCCCCGTTTGGGTAAATTGGTACCCCCGTTTGGGTAATTTGGTACATCAACTTCCCGGGGTCGTAACTTTGGCATACGATCTCCATTTTACGCGCATGATAGCCCGTTGGAAAGATCTCTCCGAGGACTACGATAGGAAAGACGATTTTTTACCTAAACAATCATGGAGCAAGATTCCCCAAAAAACGTCGTTTAGGGCCTCAAAACGGCTCCGGAAGTTCAGGACCCGAAAAACTGCTAAAAATAGTAAACTGCGCTATAATTAAGGAAACTGAAAAATGTTGAGGTGGGGGTCCAGGTGGACTTGGCAGGTGGCCACCAATATCCACCTGGATCATTCCTCCCCCCTTAGGAAGCAATGGTCCCCATTGCGTTGAGTTCCTCCATGAGATGAAGAAACTTTTGCTGAACTTGGTCCCTGGTGAGCCACTTGCCCTGGTGAAGGAGTTGTCCTGCTTTGACAATTCGATACAGTTGGATATTCTGCTGGCGAGTGTGCTTGATCTGTGTGTCCATGATCTGATCAGTTGCAGCTTATTCCATGCAAGCTGGATTTAAGTTTGTGGGTGTGAGTTGTTCTGCAATGTCGGACGTGTCTAGTATGGCGGAAAGTATGGCCGAAGGCGGTCGACATTGAACACCGGGTGCAGGCCAAGAAATGGGGGAATGCTGAGCTCAAATGCATTGTCTCCCACAGCCTTGGTAATGGTGTAAGGGCCATATTGGAGTGGTCTGAGTTTCCGATAGGCTCCGGTAAGGCGTTCCTTTTGCAAATGCAACCATACTTTGTCACCCACCTGAAACTTGTGTGGCACCCGATGTTGATCATGTCGTTGCTTGTACTTAGCATTTGCTTTCTCCAAAATGTCATGGACCTGCTGGCGAATATGTTGGATGTGCTCAATGAAGTTGTTTGCCTTATTTTTTTCGGACTGGACATGAGCAGAATCTACATGAGTAGCTGCAAATGGCATGGCCACATCGATGGGACATAGTGGCTGGAATCCCAAGCCCACCTGAAAAGGGATGTGGCCAGTCGAGCTATGGAGAGCCCGGTTGTAGCTCTGTTGAACATAGGGGAGGCTCTCATCCCATGTGCATGGATGATTTGAGTTGTACATGTGCAGAATGTGTACGATCATCCTGTTGACAACCTCTGTCTGGCCATCAATTTGAGGATCGAAGGCTGTGGACTTAGTGAGTTTGGTGTCCAACATCGACCAGAGACTAGACCAAAATGTATCGAGGAACCTGCTATCCCGATTTGAGATGATAGACTGTGGGATCTGAAAGTGTACCCACACTCGTTCAAAGAAGAGTTTAGTAGTGGCTTCTGCTGTGATATTCTTCTTGCAGGCCGCCATAATGGCCATCTTTGAGAACCTGTCGACG
>APFE030825398.1:62036-111119 GCA_000404065.3 Pinus taeda | reverse complement strand
AAGAAGTATTCAACTACTGCAGAATGGGCACCATCATCAGGTTTGCAATTTTTGAAGTTCATTCCAGATCATCCAATATTTGCATCAAAAATATTTTTATTACAATCAGTTGGTGAAGTTCAAAATGCACGTAGACAAAATAGAGATATAAATTATTCTGATTGCCTGGAAGAAATTAAAAAATATATTAGATATACATATGAGTACTTTGACATTGCTGATTCAATTTGGTGGGAGCCATCTTTCAATAATCAAAGTGATATCATTTCAACAACAACAAATGAAGATATACCTTTGAAAAATCCATTTATTTGGCCACAAAATGTGTCGAATGAACATGAGGAAATAAACATTGTTGAACAACAACAATCTCAAGGTATTATTAATTCTTCACAGGCAGCGGAAAGAGAGATGTATATTGGTTCCAGAAGATCTCGTGCACAACGTGAAGTCATGGAAGACCTTTATAGGGGTTCAGTACATGATATTAAGGAGGGTTGCATGATTGCAGTGCTAGCAGATGGAGATCCCAATGGCTATCCATTTTGGGTTGCTAAAGTTATAAAGGTCTTTACAGAAAATGATGATGTTACAAGTGTTGAAGTACATTGGTATGCCACAACTACACACCCATTCAATGGTGTGTAAAAGCCAGAGATGGTAGTTGACAAAAAAAATGGTGGAAAGAGAAAAGGAAAGGGTACAAATATAAATCTTCACCGCACAGACATATTAAAATTGGAGGATGTTGACATAATTGTTTATGGCTTCAATTTAACAAAGAGAGGAACTCTTCGCTTCAAGACAATAAATATTCTGAAAAGGTTGTTACCAAAAGGAACAGTGTTGACATGGGAGTTTGCTGAAACCAGTCGTCGATCTAGAAGAATTTTGAAACCTGAAATGTTGGGCATGCATGTGGATTCAAATGGGGAACTAGTTGATGAAAGAGAAGAATATGGAACATCTTCGTCAACATCCAGTCACTCATATGAAGATGTGAATTCTGATGGTGTGCAAGAAAATATGAGTGATTTTGAATAATTGTTTAAGACAATTTATATCACTGATGTATGCATCGTATCTTCAAATAAAATTAATGATTTCCATATGGTGTTAAATGAGAAGTTATGAGGCATTTTTATGTTGTTGGGTTATATGTCTTAATTATGATAAATTTTATTGTTTAAAATATCTACAATGCAATATTAAATTAGAGATATAATGTATGTTTTATTCAATATACAAATAATGACGTTTGAATTCATTTAGTGATGTAATTTGTTCATAATGTCATGGTTTTTTAATTTTACAGTTGAAAAAATTTCAATTTCTTTTGTATCTAGCATGTTATGGTTGAAAACATGTTGAATTTATAATTAGGAAAGAAAAATGATATTCTACCAAAAACATTAATGTGTTTTTTTCCTCATAAACAACTTTGTTTAGCACATGAAAATTTTGTTTTACGAGCATTTTTTTAAAATTTTGAAAATTGACCTAAAAAAAATAAATCATTGTTCCAGTATCATCACTTTTGTTTTGAAGCTATATTTTGCACGAAAATTTCATAGTAAATTTCGTAGTCACTGCCATTTTTAAAACATGTTCAAAATTGACGCCTAAAAAATAAAGACAGTGTTCCAATATACACACTTTTCGTTTTTAGCACTGTTTTTGATGCTTTTTCGGGGTTTTTTTGCCAGAGTTCCCATTTCAAAGTTTACATTGTTAGTTGTTTTGTAATTTCTGCAGGTTGGTAGGCCACGACGAGCGCACTTGTCGTAGCTATGAGCTAATGATGGATCAGACCCTAGCCTATAGGATGCAGACAGAAAAGCAAGCCCTCGACCCAGCTGCGGGGATTGCGCGCATTGGATTTCATGGGCGAGGTCGAGGACGAGGAGGAATGGGACCAGGAAGGGACTGCAGACAGTTAATTTGTTACAATTATGGAGGAACAGGTCACTATGCCCATGATTGCACCAACTCGACGAGGATCTCTTGTTCGTATTATGCCTAGTTTGATAATGAAACAATAGATTGTCCTATGTTGATCACACAGATGCACGAAAAAGGGGTATTCCAGCCTCCTTTGACTCAAAATATACAAATGATGAGGTCTGAATAGTGCGAAGAAGACCCAAATATAAACATGATACTCAGAAGCTATGCGACCATGGGAGAGGATAAGGGGAATTAACTAGAGGAAGATACATGGGTTCGCAAGGCTCTTGCAAAGGAACCTGAGTTTGACTTAGAACGCACAAAGGAGACATTCATGGAAGCTAAGAAGAGCTTCTTGGAGGTCTTCACCTCAAGTAGTAAGGCTTAACCAAAGCCAGGAATGGATCCTTCAATGCTTGCTACCTTTCTAGAGACATGCATGAAACTGCTGTGCGGTAACAAGGTAGTTAGGGGACTACAGGAGTTGATCACCAAGTGCACGGGGTCAGGAGAACCGAGCTTAGTCCAGAAATTAGGGAAGCATGCATTGCGCACTGGGAGGGAAATGAGATTGACTGCGCAGATTGGTGAGTATGAAATGGATAAGGGAATCCTAGATATGGGTTTGGACGCAAATGTGTTACCAAAGAAAACATGGGAACACATGGGTAGGCCCGCATTACAATGGTCCCCTATTCAACTACGAATGACGAACCAATAGGAGATTTTTCCCATGGGAAGGTTGCAAGGAGTAACAGTTGATAGTGAAGGTGCGAGCGCACAAATGGATTTTGAGGTGATATAGATTGTCTATGACAACAATCCTTATCTTGCATTGTTAGGGATAAACTGGGCCACTGATATGAATGGAGTCATCAACCTGAAAAAGTGGAAGATGATATTCAAGAAGTAGTCACTATGCGTAGCAGTCCCACTAGACCCAGCCGAAGGAGCGTGCTACCCTGAACCAGTGTGCGATGATGAAAGCGACGATTAGATGGATTGTATTTAAAAGATAACTGTGCAAGACAAGGATTGGGTAAATTTGACTATAGATGGGAGAATCTTGTGGGAGCGCGAAAGTTCCTGCACTTCGGATTCAGAAGAAGAAGTAGAGCGCTGACAGAATTGGTTGCATGAAGTGACAACTTTGAATTGCAACATGATGATTAGATCACCGTGTTGCATGACAATAGAGGCACGAGAGATGCCAACGTATGATGGATTGACAGTGGTGGATGAACTCTTGAGAAAATTTGAAAGTGCAGTAGCGGAACAACAGTGGTTTGATGCATTGAAATGGGCACTGCGCGCAACACCTGCTCGATGGTGGGGTACACATCAAGGCAATTTTGAGGACTGTCACGAATACAGAAGGATGATGAGCCTACGGTTTGCGAGACCGAAGCTTCGGTTGGAAGAAAAATATGATGAGCGAGATGATCCACGCATGCACCTCGTAAAATGGACCAAGGTCTATGAGGAAGAGCCACAACCTGAATGGGTACACTTATTCTACCATACCTTGGATATCATACCCATGAACTGGTATACTGAGACATAACTCCTGCATGTTACAAGAAAATGAGATGTCTTTTGTGAGGGATTCTTGCTAACATTCACATTTGAAGACTGATGGTTGAATACTCTTGATGATGTGCTGCAAGTCATAAAAGTCGCCATCTTCAAAATACCTCAGGAACCGCTAGAAATCCTTCAACTAGTATGGGTGACCCAGTTAAGTAGCACCCTAGAATGTTATAACCTGCAGGTAGAGGAGAATGATGACGACCCCCACAATATTAATATTCCAGAAACCAAAGGCTGTCATAAGGTTCGGGGACCACCAATTGAGGATTCTGACATCAACGTCCTGCTAAAAAAAAAGAAGGTAAACATTGGCTCGGAAGAGGGGCCGAAGTATGCGACACTTGGGGATTATTGGGATGATGCTATAGTAGATAAGGTTCCTAAGTTACTCCCCGAGTATCAAGACTTGTTCCTGACCAAAATCACTTACTTGAAAGGGATCATTGGTGATTTAGGGATGATGAAGATCACTCTGAAATTGGACACGAAGCCAGTTAAGCAGCAACCTTATCGATTAAACCAAAAGTATAAAGAAAAGGTCCACGACGAGTTAGACAAAATGCTCGCAGCTAGAATTATTGAACCGGTAGAAGAATCTGATTGGGTGAGTCCTATGGTAGTGCAGGAGAAAAAATAGAAAGGAAAAATAAGAATATGTGTGGACCTCAGGAAGCTTAACGACACCTATGTTCACGATCCATTCCCGACACCATTCACAGATGAAGTATTGGAAAACGTTGGCGGTCAGGAAGCTTACTCATTCATGGACGGCTTCTTAGGGTAACATCAGATCAAGATCGTGCTTGAAGACAGGAGAAAAACAACCTTTGCAACCGAATGGGGCTGCTTTCAGTACACCGTCATGCCCTTTGGCCTGAAGAACACGCTTTCCATATTCTCGCGCATAGTGGTAGCGATGTTCAAAGAATACATCCACAAGTTCTTGGAAGTCTATATGGATGATTGGACTGTCTTTGGATTAGTTAAACACCATGTTGCGAGCCTACGTTTGATGCTGGATACTTGCCGATGACACTAGATTGTAATGAACCTTAAAAAGTGCAACTTCCTCATTCCATTTGGAAACCTGCTAGGCCATGTGGTCTGCAAGAAAGGTCTAATGGTGGACCCGTGAAGATTGTTGTTATTCTGAATTTGGAAGCAGCGTGCAGTGTCAAACAACTAAGCGCTACTTTGGGGCACACGGGTTACTATTGAAAGTTTATCAAGAGCTATGCCCAAATAAAAATGCCAATGGAAAAGTTATTGAAAAAGGACACTACATATTGTTGGAATGATGATTATATGAAATGTTTGGATGTATTCAAGGAGAAGCTGGCATCCGCTCCCACACTGGCCTTCCCAAAATGGGACGTGGAATTTCATGTACATGTTGATGGGTCGTGTATTGCACTGGGAGCTGTACTCACACAGAAAGGCATGAAAGGCGTGAATCACCCGATGGCATTCGCAATTTGACGACTATTCAAAGCTGAAAAGAACTACTCTACTACTGAGCGCGAAGGGTTGGCAATGGTGTACGCGCTCCAGAAATACCGACACTATTTACTTGGTGGGCACTTGAAAATGTATACTGATCATTCCACGTTGAAATAACTGGTGAACAAGCCTGTGTTGGGGGGCGCATATGCAGATGGCTTCTACTATTTCAAGAATATGATTTTGAAGTCATAGTCAAGCCAAGATGCCTAAATGCAGGACCCGATCACTTGTCACGAATGGAGATAGGCAAGGAACCAAAAAATTTGGAGGAGGGACTACCGGATGCACATCTCTTCACAGTGCGTGTCGCGGATGGCCATTTCGAAGATATAATCCATTTCTTAACTACAGGGACTACGCCAAAGGAATACTCCATCTAATAGAAGAAGGAGTTGGTGGTACACGCGGAGGACTTTTTTGTCATCACAGGTCACCTCTACAAAATGGGAAACGATGAGATACTGCAGAGATATGTACCTAAATTTGAGCAAGGACAGATCCTTGCAGAATCACATGGAGGTGCTGCAGGAGGACACTATGTTGGGCGCGCGACGACACAAAAGATTCTTTGCACTGGGTTGTGGTGGCCAACCTTGCACTAATATTCGAAAGCCCACTGTAGGACCTGCGATATCTGTCAAAGAACTGGGAAACCATCACGAAGGGACGAGATGCCACTCAATCCACAAATGACATTGCAGCCGTTCGAAAAATGGGCAATCAACTTTGTGGAACCAATCAAGCCATAGGGAAAGACAAGTGCGTGCTACATAATTACCACGATGGATTACTTAACACGGTGGGTGGAAGCACAACCAGTTAAGGACTGTACAACCGCTATAGCTACGAAATTTTTATTCGACAACATTTTGACACGATTTGGGTGCCTAAAAGTCTTAATGAGTGACCACGAAACACACTTCCTGAATGAAACCATCAACGCACTCACTGAGGAGTTCCAGGTGTATCATCAGGAAAGTACACCATACCACCCGCAAGCTAATGGGACAGTAGAGGCATTCAACAAAATACTAGAGACTACACTGACCAAAGTATGTAATGCATAGTGAAACGACTGGGACCTACGCATACCTACCATACTATGGGCATACAGAACCACGTGCAAAAAATTGATAGGTCAGACACCTTTTCGGTTAGTCTATGGTGTGGAAGCTGTCATGCCAATGGAATACATCGTACCCAGTTTGCGAATAGTAGCACTTTGAGGCATGTCAGACCATGAAGCCTTGGAAGAGAGGTTTGCACAATTAGTAGAACTCGAGGAAGAATGATTTCTAGTAGGATTTCATCAGCAGATACAAAAACAACATGAAAAGGCTTGGCACGATCATCATATCAAGTTGCGTATCTTCAAGGTCAACGACTTAGTACTACTGTATGATAGTAAATTCGACAAATTCCTAGGAAAGTTCAGAATGCATTGTTTAGGACCATGTGTGCTAAAAGAGGTCACAGACAGAGGCATGATCCAGCTAGTCAAACTTAATGGGGAACCCCTCCTAGGAAAAGTAAATGGAAGTCGCTTGAAGCCCTATATGGGTGGGCCCACTATTTGACTAACCAACCAAAGCACAGTCTTCATGACCCGAGAAGCCAGACAGGGGGGTGGGACTATAAACACAAGCACTAGCAACTGGTACCAAAGAAGGGAATCATGTCACATGCAGATGATTTAGGAGCAGAACTGGAGCAGATCCAACAAACAATGAAATGGTGTGCTATGGACACCCAAGCTATGCGAGACCTTCTACATGGACTTCCCACGAAGATAGCCGCAACAACGGAGTGACTCGGGACGAGTCACGATGATTGTGTTGGGGGCCTGTTGGGTAGCGGATCCCCACACAACATGTTTTTGGGGCTTAAAGCCTAAGCTTTGGTCAATGTAATGTAAAGGCTCTGCGAAATACAGGTGCGAAGCGCGAAAGTTTAGGATGAGTCATAGGGTTGTGTGCCCTAAAATAATGTAATTTAATGTAAAGTTGTGTTGGCGTACCCATGGTCTGTAGACCATGGGATTGTATAAATAGAGCGAGGCTCTAAGTGTAAAGAAAGTTTTGGGGAATAAGGAAGTAGATAGATGCGAAGGCATGATTAAAGAATAGAAGTGGATCTAAAGAGTATTGGGTCATAGTAGTAGGAAGAGGCTCTGCAGCTGAGTGCGCAGAGGCCTAGTAGAGTCTGCAGCTGAGTGTATAGGTTAGAGTTGGGTCTGTACTTGAACTGAACTTAAGAAGATCATTAATAAAGATAAGTTGGATTCAGAATATTGTGCATCTGGTCATGGATCTATATTTCTTATGCATTAAGTGTTATCTGTTTATTTATATGTGCGCACTTGATAAATACTTGTCTGAATGTTTATGTATGAAAATATTCTAAGTAATTAGCGAACAAAACCTAATTAAGGAAGACTTGGATGAGCAACATGGGTCACACTATGGTTACAGCTGCGTGAAGGCAGTAACATAGGACATAACGTGCCCGCAGGTGCATGTAGCCCAGTAAGCACTAAGGTTGGATCACATCCCTATCACTGCATATCAGACATCTCCAGGGTGCAAAAACCTGGTTCCAACACCCTCCCATACTACTTCAGGTGAGACCTCGATCTGTGCTTTGCAGTCTGTTGCAAAAACGGCTAGTAGTATTGGGATTTTCTTGGCTAAATCACTTCTAAACTTGGGCCAGGCCCCACTAAGCCAACAAGGGTACACCACCTAGCAGAAAAAAGAGTTAGTGGTGCGCACAAATTTTTTTTTTGTCATTGCTGAGCATTTGTGCAAAATGGGGTTTGATGAAGTATTACGATGATATGTACCAGAGTTTTAAAGGAGTAGTATCCTTGCAAATGCTCATGGGGGTTTCGCAGGAGGGAATTAGGCAGGAAGGCTGACCGCACAAAATATTCTACACGCAGGTTTGTGGTGGGAAAGCATCCATCAAGATTCAAAAGCTTACTGCAAGGCATGTGATGTGTGTCAAAGGACTAGCAGGCCATTGTGAAGAGATGAGCTACCTCTGAACCCACAAATGAAATTACAACCTTTCAAAAAATGGGTGATAGATTTTGTCGGACCCATTCAGCTCCAAGGGAAGAAGACAACAACACGGTACATTATCATTACTACTGAGTATTTGAATTGATGGGTAGAGGCACAACCTCTGAAGGAAGGTACAAGAGTGACCACTATGAAGTTTCTCTTTGTGTATGTATTGACATGATTTGGGTGTCCAAAGTTTTGATGAGTGATCATGGTATGCACTTTATGAATGAAATGATCAGTGTGCTGACAGAGGAATTTCAAGTATATGACCAGGAAAGCACACCTTATCACCCACAGGATAACGGGACTATGGAAGAATTCAATAAGTTACTGGAGAATGTGCTGACTAAGGTTTGCAACACTCAGTGAAGTGATTGGGACCTGCACATACCCACCGTACTATGGGCCTATTGGATGACGTGCAAAAAGTTGACTGGATAGACACCCTTTAGGCTTGTATATGGTGTTGAAGCAGTGATTCCAATGGAATACATTGTGCCTAGTCTGTGCATAGAGGCACTCACGGTATGACAGATTACGAATCCCTAGAAGAGAGGCTTGCGTAGCTTGCTGAGCTTGAGGAAGGAATATTTCTGGCTAGATTTCATCAATAGGTCCAAATGTAGTGCAAAAAAGCATGTCATGATCGGCACATTAAGCTGCACACCTTTAAGTTAAATGATATGGTTTTGTTATATGACAACAAGTTTGACAAATTTCCAGGGAAATTCAGAATGTATTGGCTAGGGCCCTATGTCATTAAGGATATTACCGATGGTGGAGTAGTTCAGTTGGTTAAATTGAATAGAGATCCCTTCCCAGGAACGGTGAATGGTAGCTGATTGAAGCCATACACTGGTGATCCGACCAAGTGACTATATGAAAGTAACATAGTCTTAGCACTCTAGGCAATTGAAAGGAGGTGAGGGACTAAAACTACATTGCTCGGGTTGGAGAACTGCACGACTAGAGGATTTTGCGGAATGAGGAGATGTCACAGGGTTCGCAACAATGCAGAGTGAGTTGTGCCACCTGGTGAGAAATTGTGCAGGTCATCCGTTAGGTCAGATTTGAATTCAAAATGGCCTATAAATTATAGGTGGAGGCCCAATGAAAAACACTTGGCATTTTGAACATTGAGTTGGTGAACTCTCAGACATGCATGACCCACACATTCTTCGAAGAATTGCATGACTACCCAGTGTTTGATCGATTTCCAGAGTTAAACCATAATTTCATCCGTGATTTTATCCCAGGATCTGAAGATATGGATGTTAAAATAATGAAAACTGAGAGGGCTGTGCTGGAGGTAGTTATGGAGGTAGAAGGAGCTGCTCTAGATGTTGCAGAGGTACTAGCTAAAGTCCCCAAGTCACCACGGATGCCTAGACTGAAGCCTACCCTGAGCAAGGAGAGTGCGAAGGATAAGAAGGGAAGTCATGCTGCGATATCAGTGTGTGCATCACCTAGAAGAAATCCACCAAAGGACAAGCCCACCGCACAGGAAAATGACAAAACCATTAACTTGGAGCCAGAGGAGGAAGAAATTGAGGACATCTCAATGGATGATGAGGATTTGGGGGTGGAAGTGTAGGAAGTCGAAGTCGAGGGTTGTGACCTTATCACTAAGTTTCTCGAGTATATCCCTCCATGCAAGGGAAAGACCAAGGTGCTAAAGGACATTGACCAAAGCAAGTCCACCTTGCACATACCTTTGCTTCTAGACAAGATTGTCTATGAAGGACCATGCATGGGGTGGGTTCCGTTGTTGAAACTAGAAGAATTGGACTTAGCTGACACTGAGAAGTTCCTGCACTTGGCAACATAACAACTAATGCACTGCATTTTTCACACAACCACCGACATGACTGCATTGGAACCATAGATGTGGCTTAGGGGAGTAGACAATGTAGGTTTGCTCAACCTGCTATGGGTGTTGGACTACAATTGCACACCCATTATAGTATTGGTCATCAAGCAACTGCTATGCTTGGTGCACGATGGGTGTCTATGACTGGAGGAGCTTATACCCATCACTGACAGGTTGATCCATAGGATCACATGGCTGCCCTATACAAGGGAAAATCTGACCACGATGTTTGGTGGAAAAGGTGGCGAACAGGCCGTTGTGGAGGCCATGAAGGAGAGATTCAAGCTAGTAAAGAAGCCGTGAGGCTATTCCATCTCGAGTATCTGCGATCCTGCGGTCTAGGTGGCTACAAAGATTTTGGCAGGAAAAGTTATGAGTAAGTGTCACACAAATGAAGTGCCAGCACCAATCGTTGCTCTAGCAGCCCAATGCACTGAAGGAGTCTAGTTTAATTAGGCACGCTATCTCTGTAGTGAGTTCCTTGTGAACTATCACAAGGCACAGGAGCTCAGCAAGACCTTACACTATGCTTGGCTCTTGCTATCCATTGTGTTGGTATCCTAGGAGCTACCGGAAGACAGTCAATTCCCCTCAATTGCACCGGACCTGCCAGAAGTAGAGAAGTACGCTTCTCTATGGGCGACCAAGGATGCTCACCACATCAAGGATAGCAAGATCTTCCAGATCTTAATGGAAATGAATATACGCATGGCTATCAATCGTAAACTGTGATTGTCACCTATTGTGTTTGCCAAACTGTAGGATTACGTGGAGTTCAAGGCAGACTTTCATCACGTCGTGATCAGGGCACAAAAGGACCCTGCGCAGACGTGGCATGACTTGCCTTACTTGGCAACGGAAGATGTGATTTATGCAGTTCTTGATCATTGGCCATTAGAGTGGCACACTGCCTTAGACTTGGCGGTTGGGTCGAGCAAGTCCACCGCGCTATTCAAAAAGGAGGAGGCCAAGCTCAAGATGGCACAACTGGCTAAGAAGAGGATGGAGGAGGCCACTTCTAAGACCCAGGCAGAGCGCGATACTGCCCAGTAGGCAGAAAAGCAGACAAGCGGAACAGAGCATGGCTCTGACAAAGGTGCAAGGTTGCCTTTGCCCAAAACAAAGGAAGAAATGGACGAGCAAACATAGCGACATGGAGAGGACCCGCAGATGGCATCGTACCGCATCAAACATCCAAGAGAATAAGAAAAATTGGGGCCGTGAAAGAAATCAAAGGCAAGTAAGATGTTGTTGGACCCAATCACCCTAACAGAGGGATATTCGAATGACATGGGAGACATGATGTGGGATGTAACCACGTAGGTATTGCAACAGTTCGAGCAACAACAACAACAACTATTAGGGGCCATCCAGATGGGTTTGCATGAGTTGTAGAATCATGTAGATATGTTAACAAAAGTTGTAACAAGGGAGAAACTGAGATTCTACTCAGTTTTAATTGGTATTCAAGTGTGATGAAGAAGATGAGAAACAACTAGGTCCAAAGTGGAGTGATTGTCCAACAAATGAAGTAGCAGTTGAGTTGCTATAATCAATATCCACGTGGGAGATTGTTGGGTGTGGAGCTTTATTATCTTCTTTATTCAAAGGTATCACCGCATTGGAACCTAGTTCATAATGCAGCGGCAATTCCACCCGTAATATTTTCACTGCAAGGGGGGTCCAGGGGGGGTGACTGCAATCCTTGGGAGCCCCCCCTGGTGGGGGATCAGGGGTAGCGCCCCCGAGGCTAAACGATAGATGTAACTTTTCCTTGTAAAATGTTGAAATTTCGTATTCAATTTGGTCCATTGATTAGGTGAAGATCCGACGGTAGAATTTATGTTTAATTTAGGGTTTTTTTCCCTAGAAGGAAACCCCTTGCTATATATGAGGGAATTGTATTGCATCTATGTAGATATGTATTCTGAGTGAGAAAGAGATAGGATATTGTGTGAGAGCTAAGAGTGTATTACAACGGATCTGCTCTAGGTTGTATCTTTTCATTTTGCTAGATAATATAAAAGGAAGGATTGGTTGTTTCTCTGTGGACGTAGCCCAAATTGGGTGAACCATGTATATCTATGTCTCTCTTATTTTATGTGTTTTCTGTGTTTATATTTTCATAATACTTTTATGTGTTCCATTGCTTTGTAATATATAATTTTCTAACAATAGATAGAAACAATGAGGTGGTATCCCTCAAGTAATAGGTGGCAGAGCTCCAACATAGATTCGATTCACAAGTGGTAGAGCACCAACAGAGAATCTATTCACATTTTTGTGTTGTAATTATTCCAGAAGACCCATATAATCCCACTAAAAAATTCACCAAGACACTCGCTAAGTTGCATCTTTCTAAGGGTGAACTTTAAAAGGTGCAGGTTGATATGGATAACACGAAGTGTGCTTTCCCAGAAAAGGAGAAGCAACTAGAGACAATTAAATGGTGAGAAAAATGGTAAAAACTTGCAAACCACAAACTAGGAGATCATTGAACTAAAAGACAAGTTGAAAGGTAATTTTTTTCTCATCTAGGCTAGGAAACTAGTTTGGGACAAGATTATATTTAAAGTAAAAAAGAATTTGGGAAAATATGACCTTAGTGGCAGAGAAAAAGTTTCTATTAAATACTTTGAATTCTTTATCTTGTCAACCAAGGAGGAAGATGGTAACAATGTTAAGGTAGTAGAAAAGTTTTGGACAATTGGCATTGTCTGGATGACTAGTGGCCTAGTGAAGGCATCTTCAAGTGTGTTGGCATTGATGTCAACAGTCATGCTAGAGAAATGTGTTGGGAAGTTGGCATTGCTTAACTGTTCATAGGAGCATTTCCTAATTGTTGGCTGGAGCGTTGGAATTGATTTCAGCCAGACTAGCTTCGATGCTTATCACATCAAATGTTGGCAGTGATGGCCCAGGAGGAATATTATGGTAGCTGTAGGCTTCATGTAGAAAATCATCATAGTAGTAGGATTATTGGAGAAGCCAGAAACTGATGATTACAGTGATGGACCTAGAGGAAGTCCATGGTAGCTATAGGCTTCATGTAGAGGATCACCTTGGTGGTTGTGATTCCAGCTATCCAGAGAGTCAAGGAGAAAAATAATGTCAGAGATCTTGGAGCCATCTTAGAGGTAGAATACGGGCTCAAAGACTACATCAGACCCTCTCCATTGGAAATTTCTCTCAAATATTTTTCTAATGATATGCAGAAGTCTAAAAACTTACTCCTGGATCTAAATTTATGGCTTTTTGATGATCAGGGACTTGAAGTCCTAAATGATCTAGGTGGCTCCAGACATAAGCAGAAGTCCAAGAAGACTTAGAAAGGGTTAAAATTCAAAGTGGTCAGACTTCTCCCAAACCAACACTAGATCGAAGTGCTCATTGCCTTGATTCCAATGGTGTGAACAACACTCAAATCTGAGATCGTATGAGGGAGAAAGAGCCAATCAAAGTTTTGGTCAAAGTTGGGCAGTGCGCCAAGTTTAAGTGTCCTGCAAATTCACTGTGAACCCGCATGGGAACCTAGATCCTGAGAGCGGGTGAATTTGTAGGATGCATAATTTGTCTAAGAACTCTTATATTAGACAAAATAAAAAAAAATGATGACTTATTAGTTATAAAAATAAAAAAATATAAAGCGTGGCAGACCATGAACCGCACCTCCATTGGACCCAATGGACTATATTTATATATTTATACTATATTATATATATATATAATCTTTTTTATGTTAAGTATGGAGTGTTGATTAGGTCACATTTTTTATTAAGAAAAGGACCGACAGGCCGTGACCCCTACTGGACCCAACCCTCCAACCTCCACATATATTTAAAACAATGTTGTAATGAGGTGGGATACCACCGGCGGACTCGACCCCTTCCCAATAGCATTGCCTGTTAATACACTATGGGTGGCAGAGTTTGAACCCGCCCGGCCAGAATGGCTGGCCTGCCACTCGGACGCCCACACCACCACCATGTAACACTCACACCACCAACTCCATTACACAACAAACCATAACGGTTACGATCCAAATCTTAAAAGCGCCCAAAAATAAATGTAACGGTTACATTAATGCGAAACCGCGCTATTCCAAAATTAATACATAACAAACATGCCAAAAATTATGTAACCACCGCACCAAAAACTTAACGCACTATTTTGGAGAGGCGGATATTTGAAACTGTAACCTCTGCCATCCTAAACTCCTCTGCCACCAACGCACCAGTGGTGCTTCTTTGAAAACTCCACCCTCAAATTTTATTATAAAACCTCATTTCCTTAGTGAGTGGAGGCCAAGGCAGAGCTCAGAGTTTGAGGTGATTTTTTCATTAATTACAGGTGGAACTGAGTGTGGAGCATAGGCAAGTGGAACCATGATTGACCCCAGCTTTCAGAAGGGTGAAATTTTGCTAGTGTCCAAATTGGACAAACTTTATGTCGATCCTACACCTCTCAACGACACGAACCTGATGGCACCGATAGAATTTTGATCTAAGTAGCAGATCTTCAGATACTAAGAGGTGGGAATATTTGATGAATCTAGGGGAATCTAAAATATTCCTATAGCCCCAAACTTCCACTTTGTCAGAATTCAGAAATTTGACAGTCAATTTTACACTATTAGATGCCACGAATCTGATGGTGTAATCATATTTTCCATTTGATCATTCCATTTTTCGGCCACTTTTCAAAGTGGAGTGTAGGTGTTAGAATTTAATGTTTGATCATTCATTTGCATGAGATTCGATGCCACAAGATTGATGGTATAGCTAGATCCATCATTTTATCATCCTCTTCTTCAGATAACTCCTTGATGTGAGGTATATGCAGTGTGATCATGTACTTCTTTGTCTCTTTGCTTGATATGTATTGTGCTATATAGATCCCTACTTGATGTTTGATGTGGGATCTTGTTTTGCTTTTGATGTGAGATGTAGTTATTGTCATGTTTTGATTGAGATCCCTTTATCGCCATGTTGACGGGATACTCATGTATCACCATGTATGTTTGAATTGAGATCCCTTTGATGCCATGTTGGCGTGATGCTCATTATTATCATACGTGAAATTATGTCATTCTGATAAGAGTCCTTTTGTGCATGAGAGGTCCTGAAGCAGAACATCTCATGGAGCCACTCCTATGTGAGGGCATATTCCTTGCATGATAGAGAAAACACATTCATGTACATCATCACTCTTTCCAACACTTAATGCAGTGGCCTACAACATCCTAACACTAGGGCCTGGAGACGTAGTCGCTCCTTGATGAACTCTGTTATCAATGTCTTGTGTTTTATGTTGCTCATTCTTGTCATGTTCCTTCTTATTTACAACATGCATATATGTTCCTTTATGATCTTTTAAATGCAATTCTAACAACATCACAAAAGTAAGAGATCTTGGTTAAATCCGGGAGTTGAGTCAACTCAGATCAAGTTTGGTATTAGAGCGGTCTTTGCATGGATGTGAATTGCAAGCTGAACAATGGAACGTGCAGTGATAGAGGGTGAAAAAGCGATGTATGAGACCATGCTCAGAATTTCCCAACAGGTGAAACTAATGTATGAAACTCTACAAAAAGAGGCAGAGGAAAAGAAACGAGTGCAACTTTAGTTGTGAGCCACGAAAGAGGCCCTGGAAGAACTGAAGCACAACAGCCAGAGTCTTCAAGCAGAGAACACTAAATTGGATATGCTTCTACAAGAAGAGAAAGAAGAGAAACATAGTTTGCTACGATAGCTGTAAGCTAAGGAGGAGGCCTTGGAAAAGCTGTAGCGTGACACATGTGAGGGAAAAAGAAATTCTCCGTATTCATGTATGTTTCCTGATGATGATTTCGTTGCTTTTGAAAATCATACCATAAGAATTGGCCCCAAACTGTTGAAGAAAATGGGGTATGAAGGAAAAGGCTTGGGCATTAATGGCAAAGGCATTGTCAACCCAATTAAAGTAGAGGAATTACCTCGTCAGGTAGGACTTGTGTATGTCAAGAAAGAAGTTGGGGAATCTACCAAGACAACTAGCAAGCCACCAACAACAGATGATGAGAGGCCCTCATTAGTTATTTCCAAATTGGTAGTAGAGGTAAAAGATATTGATTTCCCTTCAGTTTCATCTTCACATAGTTTGATTTCTATCGGAAATGTGGAGATACCAATTACACGGAAAAACATGAGGTTCCTTATTAGGATGAGATACAAGGAGGAAGAACAACTTGGTGTTAATAACCAAGGCATTACTCAGCCATTGGAGGTTGTGCAGAGACCTTGATTTGAAGGCTTGGGATGCACTGAAGGAGAATGTTCAAGGGTGCCAGATTCTTCCAAGACATCGTTGAAATAACCGAGGAAAGAGAGTGATGGGAAGACATCCCCATCATCCCATAGCAGTGTCTATTGCATGGTAAGAGCTGAGGCAAGCTCTCATTGCCTTAATGAAACCACAGGCAATAAGGAAAAGTATAACTAGTCCCGATATTCAAATTTTCATTTCAATTACAATCAAGTTGTTAAAGATGACTGTAAATCATGGAGTCAAAAAATATGTATTTTTTGTGGATTACATAACCATATATTTGTTGAGTATTGGAAGAGAATGGAAACTCAAAAAATGATGATGAAGTGAAAGAACCTCTCAACAGTAGGAAAAGAAGAATATCTGGAGGAAGAAGACCTATTGCAGTCATTGCGACAAAGGTGGCCATCAAAGAGCCATTCGTTGGAGGCTCCATCCAGAGTAGTGCCTTAAAGAAAAAGCATTGGTGCATGAACTAGATGAAATAGTTGTTCAAATAGTGAATGTGCCACAAGGAGGCGACCCATTCACCTTGATAAGTGAGAAATGGTTCTTCTAGGCATGATAGAATGTCATGGCCTTATTTTTTTTTTTTCAATCATGTTTTGCATTTTAAACTGTAAAAGTGATGACATGTTTTCCATTACTTGTTAAGAAAAAATGATGTCTGGTCTTATTTTGTGTTGCATTTTAAGTTGTGAAAGTGATGTTGTGTTTCCATCACTTGGTAAAACAACAATAGTGTTTGGACTTATTTTTTTAAATCATGTGTTGTAGTGATTATGTGGTTTCCATCATTTATTGAAGCAACAATGATATGTTGGCCTTGTCTTCATAGCTAGGGTATTGTTTCCATTTTGATGTAAAATTGACCATCGAGTATGTGTTATAAACGCGTGGCAAGTATGTGATGCTTGGGTCATTAGTTGGTCTTGTAAAAAAAACATGTAATTTGCAACAATGTACTACAGGTCTACAGAGGTTGCAGGTGTCAGATCATCACTTATGGCTTTGAAGGACAAAGGTTAATGAGAAGGAAGGGTGACTTATTAGACACTTGTAAGTGTAGACAAGGTACAGAGAACTTGCAGATTATTTGTCATGCTTTTGGAGGACCAAAAGCTCCTCAGTGGGGAGGATTAATACAGGTGTTTCCGGACATAGGAAAAAGTCCAAGAGGACTCAGAAAGGGTCAAAATTAAAAGTGGTCATATTACTCCCAAACCAACACCAGATGGAAGTGCTCGTCACCCTAATTCCAATGGTGCGAACGACATTCAAAGGAGAAGGAGCCAGTCAAAGTTTTGGTCAAAGTTGGGTAGTGGGCCAGGTTTAAGTGTCCTACAAATTCACTATCAACTAGGGTGGGAACTAGCTCCCGAGAGTGGGCAAATTTGTTGGATGCATAACTTGTCTAATAACCCTTATATTAGACAAAATAAAAAAATGACTTATTAGTTATAAAAATAAAAAAATATAAAAGGTGGCAGGCCCATGACCCCCACCACCTCCATCAGACCCAAAGAAGATATATATATATATTAAAACATTTTTTATTAAAAAAAGGGCTGAAACGTCATGACCCCCGCTGACCCCAACCCTCCAACCTCTGCATATATTTAAAACAATGTTGTAATTGGGCGAGCTACCACTGGTGGACCCGACCCCTCCCCAATAACGTTGCCTATTAATACAATGTGGGTGGTGGGGTTTGAACCCGCCCGGCTAGAATGGGTGGCCCACTGCACGGGTGCCCACACCACCACCATGTAACTCTCACACCTACCAACTCCATTACGCAACAAACCATAATTGTTACCATCCAAATCTTAAACACGCCCAAAAAAAAGTGTAACGATTACATTAATGCGAAACTGAGCTATTCCAAAATTAATACATAATAAACATGCCAAAAATAATGTAATCGCCACACCATAAAATTAACACGCTATTTTGGAGAGGCGGAGATTCGAAACCATAACCTCCTCCATCCTAAACTCCTCTGCCACCAATGCGCCAGTGGCACTTCTTTGAAAAATTCGCCCTCAAATTTTATTATAAACCCTCATTTCCTTAGTGTGTAGAGGCCAAACCAGAGTGTGGAGTTCGAGGTGGTCAGATTGCTCCCAAACCAGCGCCAAATTGAAGTGCTCATCGCCTTGATTCCAATGGTGTGAATGACACTGAAATCTGAGATCGTATGAAGGAGAAAGAGCTAGTAAAAGTTTTGATCAAAGTTGGGCAGTGGGCCAGGTTTAAGTGTCCTACAAATTCACCGTCATCCGACGTGGGAACCTAGCTCCCTAGAGAGGGAGAATTTGTTGGATG
The DNA here is from genome assembly GCA_000404065.3 of Pinus taeda. Classification (NCBI taxonomy): domain Eukaryota; kingdom Viridiplantae; phylum Streptophyta; class Pinopsida; order Pinales; family Pinaceae; genus Pinus; species Pinus taeda. The sequence goes on along the minus strand of APFE030825398.1, from coordinate 92,507 downwards.
CATAATTTGTTTAATAACCCTTATGTTAGATAAAATAAAAAAAATGACTTATTAGTTATAAAAATAAAAAAAATATAAAGGGTGGCAGGCCATGGTCCCTGCCACCTCCATCAGACCCAAACAACATATATATAATTTTTTCTTTTATTGAAAAGAGGGCTGACAGATTGTGACCCCCACCAGCCCCAACCCTACAACCTCCACATATATTTAAAACAGTGTTGTAGTGGGGCAGGCCACCATTGGCAGACCCGACCCCTCCCCAATAACGTTGCCTATTAATACACCGTGGATGTTGGGGTTTGAACCTGGCTGGTGGGAATGGCCACCCTATTGATAGAGTGCCCACACCACCACCATGTAACACTCACACATACCAACTCCATTACAAAACAAACCATAATGGTTACATCCAAATCTTAAACGTACCCAAAAAACATGTAACGGTTACATTAATGTGAAACCGCGCTATTCCAAAATTAATACGTGACAAACATGCCAAAAATTGTGTAACTTCCGCACCGAAAAATTAATACGCTATTTTGGAGAGGTGGAGATTTGAAACCGTAACCTCTGCCATCCTAAAATCCTTCGCCACCAATGCACTAGTGGCGCTTCTTTGAAAAATCTGCCTTCAAATTTTATTATAAATCCTCATCTCCTCAGTGTGCGGAGGCCAAGGTAGAGTATATAGTTTGAGGTGAATTTTTCATTAATTGCAGGTGGAACCATGAGTGTGGAGTAGAGGTAGGCAGAACTATGATTGGGCCCAACTTTCAAGAGGGAAAAATTTTGCTAGTGTCCAAATTGGACAAACTTTATATCGATCCTACACCTCTCAACGACGCGAACTTGATGGCACCGACATAATTTTGATATGAGTAGCAAATTTTCAGATAACCTAGAGGAGGGAATATTTGAGGAATCTATGGCGAATCTAAAATATTCTTGTAGCCCCAGATTTCCACTTTGACAGAATTTAGAAGTTTGACAGTTGATTTTACACTATTCAACGCCACGAATCTGATGGTGTAATCAGATTTTCCATTTGATCATTCCATTTTTTGGCCACTTTTCAAAGTGGAGTGCAGGTGTCAGCATTCAATGTGTGATCAGTCATTTCCATGAGATTCGATGCCATGAGATTGATGGTATAGCCAGATCCAGTAGTTAGATAAATCCTTGATGTGAGGTATATGCACTGTGATCATGTACTTCTTTGTCTCTATGCTTGAGATGTGTTGTGTTGTATAGATCCCTGCTTGATGTTTTATGTGGGATCTTGTTTTGTTCTTGATGTGAGATGTAATTATTATCATGTTTTGACTGAGATCCATTTGTCGCCATGTTGATGGGATACTCATGTGTCACCATGTATGTTTGAATTGAGATCCCTTTGATGCCATGTTGGCAGGGCGCTCATTATTATCATACGTGAAATTATGTCATGCTGATAGGAGTCCTTTTGTGAATGAGAGTTCCTGTAGCAGAACATCTATTGGAGGCACTACTGCATGTGGGCATATTCCTTGCATGATAGAGAATTTACATTCGTGTACATCATCACTCTTTCCACCACTTAATGTAGCAACCTACACCATCTTGACACCAGGGCCCAGAGATGTAGTCCCTCTTGGACAAACTCCATTATAAACGTCTTGTGTTTTATGTTGTTGATTCTTTTTATGTTCCTTCTTCTTTAAATAATGAATATATGTTCCTTTATGCTATTTTAAATGCAATTCTAAAAACATCACAAAAGTAAAAGATCTTGGTTAAATCCAGGAGTTGAGTTAACTCAGATCACTAAATAAGATTGTAATATTGGAGGTCCAGGATATCAAAGTCAACACATTTGTGCATTGGGGATCAGAGGTCATGATATTGGTGCATCGATGATTGGAGGTCATCATATTGGTGCATCGACGATCAAAAGTCAACGTATAGGTGCAACAAGAGACCAAAACCCCAAAGATCAGCATATTGGTGCATTGGAATGTTGGAGGTTGGCATATCGGTGATATCAGAGGTGCGATACATTGGAGAAGGCTATATGAGAGGTTGGAGGTTACCAAAATCCTGGAGATCGACATATCGAACATTGGCATATCGAAGATCGCAATATCAAAAAATTGTCAGGTGAGGAACCTTTAAAACATTGCAATATCGATAAGTGTCGATAAGCCTTTAAAAGCACTGAGGAATGCCAAAGGAATATTAACAAAGGATTTCAGTGCAAAACCAAGGTTAATGGGTCCTCCTCTCTCTCTTCTAGCAAGACACATGGTAGGATATGATTGGCTCTGATAAGGACACATGGAAACATGTGATTGGCTCCAACAAGGACACATGGCAACATTTAGCTAGCACCGATAAGGTACAGTGGTAGCTAACGTCAACATGATGTGGCGGTACTATAGGACATGTGGTAGGCATATTCAACCAGGTCGGGTAGGCTAATGGGCCAGATACGGGTGAAACGTGTCACCACTAAGGAGTTTCTACATGGAGTGATGACGTCATGTCGAAAGTCGGCAATCAGAGGTTGAAGACATTGAAACTTTAAAATGGTTGGTGTTAGGAAAAGTTCTGATATAGAAGGGATTACGATATTGGGTTGGAGCATGGTCGTGACAGGTCAAAGGACCAAGGACCTAGAGCAGTTAAAAAAGGGAGAATGGCCCACAATAGGAGTCTGAAGGCTCAAGCAACATAATGTTAAGCGGTAGGTCATAGATAGCAATCCTATGGTGAGAAGTGCATTGTGAGGGCTCAACAAAAGGAGATTAACAATCGGAGGATTAGGATATCGGAACTTCAAAACAGTTGGTTATTGAAAACATTCCGATAGAGGGCTTTTATGATATTGGGTAGGCTCTTGGTCATGTAAATCCATAAAGCAAAGCACGTAGAGTGTAGAAAAGGTAGAATGGCCTCGATAGGAACATTGCATTATTGTGAAGTTGTAATATGTAATTTCACTAATAATGCAATATAGAGAGGTAAAGGCATGTGGGTCAGTAACTGTGAGATTGAATGCAAAGGTATAGGAGTTGGTCTTATGAGTAATGGCATATGTTAGAGATCACTGGGTCAAGGCAGCAAGGACCATAATCTTTAGGAAAGAGTGTTGGGTCCGCCTTGAGTTCATTTGAGAATTAATTTCTCAGCATGGAGCTCCATGCAGTCAAGCGATGAAGGACTGCAAGGCTGATCACCATTTCTACAATATGACAAGAAATAGACAAGAGATGCAGTAACGAAAAGTAAGACCATGCCTGAGTATAGTTGAGAAGACACGACGAAGGACAACCGAGCCATGTAGAACCATGAATAAGCATGGAGAGCCTCAATGACAAGAATGTTGTTCACAAAGAGGACTTTTCCTAGTTGGAGTGTGCATGTGGACTGAGAATTCATTCTTAGTATGGAGAAACTATCTATTGGCTTAAGGGGGCTTGACCCAGCCTCATAGTTGTTTGTGCCAACCAACAAAACCCTAACTGTTGGCCCTTTTGGCAACAACTTGCATAGCACAGGCTGTAACCTCACCTAAAGCAATATTACTATAACTTACCTAAAACGGCTTCTAGACCTTCACAAAGGCTTATGATCAGTCTTTGCAGACACTAAATAGGGAAATTATCCACTTTCGTGCATTAATCAACAACCTTAGATTTTCTTTCACACAGATCTATCCAATTCATTAGAAATCGTAACAAAAATAACCCTTATCTTCGTGGAACTAGTTAATTACTTAAGTCATGCATAAATAAGATAGATTCAGTAGTTTCGTGCAACCTTTATTCATTATTTCATAGAAAACATATTAGAAAGAGACAGATCATAACATAAACAGAATCAATGATAATTCTCAGATTGCAAGATAATTCTTCAAAATCAGTCTTTATTCATCTTCAGCATTCAGGTTATAGACTCTTTCACCCTGTGTAGTCAGTTGCAAGGGTTTGCACACTTAGCTGCGGACTTACCAAGGCCTCCTGCACAATTAGCTGTAGGAGCCTTCCCCTTTTGCCAAGTACAGGAAGCATAACCTTCCTGCCTTAGCACTCACCCAAAAAAACCTCTATCTTGACTCCCCAGTTATCAGCTACTAGTTACCTCTTCTAGACTAGGTATGACTAAAATATATAGCATTTCTAATACAATACCATGGTCCACGAACATGGGTGAGTCTCAAAACTGACCTATTTACTTATCAAACAAGGGGCTAAACCCCTTTGACTCCTATCTAATTGCATGCTCCACATCTAAATTTAAGGGAGACATTACATATCTTTAAAAAAATTATACAAAAATTGGGTTAACTAACCCCAAAAATGACCTTAGGGAACCTATCCCAATAGGCCTCCAAGATAAATATGGTGACTCGCCCCTGAGTCACTCAGCTGGTGCCTCAATCTTGCTATGGAGAGCACCTAGCTCGACCTGTAATACTGCAACTTCAGCAGCTTTCTGGGCTGCGACTTGCTGCACTTCTTCTACCAACTTATATATTGTTGGGCCTTCCACTACTAGGTGCATTGTCCTTTGTCTTTGTTGTAGCACCTTTAACGTTTCCTCGAGTGACAGAGTAAGCTAGCGGGCTTCTTCTAGCCATGACTATAATTTGGCCTTTGGAAAGGCCCCTTTTCTCTGTAATTCTTCCATCTGTGCTTGCAGTTGCTTGCCTTCTTGTAACTTTGTGAGGCGCTGTGCTGTCGCCAAAGTGTGCGCAGCTGCTCGAACCTCATCATACTTGTGATGTGTCTCCCTGACATCTATGTTCAAGCTTTACAGATCCTCCATTAGGTTCATCCATAACTCCATTGCTTGGTCAAACATCATTGCATAGTCTATAACTGCGGTATCCAATGTGTTCATATTCTCCTTCAATGCTGCTCCGCTTTGCTCCCGAAACTCTAACGGAGTTGTTGGATGCAACTTCAACTGTAGCTCTAATATCTTCATTTGGAAATCAAAAGTAACCTTGCCAATCTCGTCCTTTGATGCGCATATCACAACAACCAATTTCCTTACCTTTTCTGAAGCTACGAAATCCTCCAGGATGTTCAATTCTAGCACTATCTTGTAGGCCTTCTCTATCACTATCTCCAGGCTCTGACTTCATGTATTAAGCTCCTCCTTTTCCTTTAGTACTTGAGCTTTCTCTGTGAACATTTTCTCATTATTGACTTTGAACTCACTTATGACTATGCAAGCACGCTGCTCTCTAATCCTTAGCTCATCTAAAACCCCTTGATGCAGCGCATGGAGGGTCTGGAGCGGCAGCACAGCCAAATTGATACCCATGTCCTTCAATGTACCTAGCACAGTGTGGTCCTCCCCTGACTCCATGCGAACAGAACCTTCTGGTAAAGGTATCTACTTCCTTGCGCCAGGCTCAATTTCACCTTGCTCACTTGTCCGACGCTCACCTAAATCCTACTAGTCTGGATCTGCAGCTTGCACAAATCCTTTTGGATGCTCCCTAGCGTCAGCATATACTGTTTCTCAAACTGTTCCTATAACACTATTTTTTTTCCTTGGCTTTATCGTCGATCTCATTGAGATCCCCCTCTGTCAAGACCATTGGGTCGATGCACATCTACTTATCATAATTATGCTTGTTTTTTTCCCACTAGTCTACTCCTTTCTGCGCTTCTTCAAAGTGAAAGGAGTGCTCTGCTCCTCTCCACCACCTCCTTCCTACACTAAAATTTTCTACTCATCTATGTGCTACGAAGTCGATTCTTCGACTTCTTCTGTGTCCAAGCATTCTTTCTCAGCCTGCTCTTTGGCAGTGCGCTCCTTCTCCACCCATTGTTTCTCCATAACTGCCTTAGCAGCAACTTCCTTCTTCTTCTACTCAATGAGAGTTCACGCTGCCTTCTGAGCTACCTATTTTCATTTCCGCGTAGCGGTCAACTGTGCAATAGAACCTTTTGCACCTTGACTTGTACCCACATCAAGTTCCGTGGGTTCATGCCACTCTGTTGGCCAACTCCCCATGATCTCCTACATGCCCGTCTCAGATACATAATAGGGCAACTTGTGCCATATGTGCTTTGGGTCCTTTCCCGCCTTGATTGAAACATTGTGGAAATCGGCCTTGAACTCTGTGAAGGCCTTCAATTGCACAAACAAGGTTGGGGAAAACCTTGGCCTCTGAATGATAACCATTTGAAGGTCCATCTCCATCAAGATCCAAAAATTTTCGACTGCTTGATCCTTTCCCAATCCTTTGTTGCCCACAGTGAAGTGAACCTCATTTCCTCGGGTAAATCTTCTAGCTATGGGGGAAACTGACTATCCTCCGACGATATCCAAGCTACTAAAACGATAGAAAATAACAAACACGCATAGTGGAAGGGCTTGCTATCTTCCTGAGCTTCATGATAGTTTGCAAGCAACTCCTTGCATAGATACTTAGTCCATTTGTATTGAACTCTCTTCATGCACTAGGTAGCTAGAGGTACCATCGGTGCCAGAACCTTGTCCATGCATCATTTCCTCATGATTTTCCCTGTAAGAATTTGGGCAGTGAACTACAACGTCTGGTCTTGAGTAGAGCAGATATAATATTCACATGACTTCTTAATGAGCCCATATTTGGCCTTCATCTTGTCTGCTAACTCTTTCTCTCCACTTTTCCCTCCAAACTCCTTGGCAGGGTCTACCCCTTTGTAGGGAAGCTTTGTGATCTAATGAATTAACATTTTTGTAATAGGGATGTGATCGCCAAGCCATAAGCACCCATCATGCACCAACTCGGGGAGCTAGTGCACACACACCATGTTGATAGTTGACCTATGAAAATGCAGTACACAGAGCATGTGCAGTAACCCCACTTTCTCAACACCTCTGACCCACTTCATGGGCTCCAACCACGTAACCCCCATCTCCTCTTAGTAAATTTTTGTCATATACTTGCTAGTTGCCAAATGTGGGAACCTCTCATGGTCCGTGAGGTCCCAGTCCTCCATTTCAACACTGGAATGCATGCTAGTGTGGTGCCTTCAAATTACACCTATTCAGAAAACAGGGGTGTTGAAATGTAAATTTCCAAGAATCTGGGTCCTTGGTGACTTTAGTTTTTCCCTACCACGGATGGATATACTCAGGAATCCATAAGATAGGCTCGACCTCTTCAGAATCCAATTCCTCTACACCCTGGTATTCTTCGTCCTCCAAATCATCTCCATATGTTTATCTTTCTTCTCTTTCTGTCACACCTCTGGGTTCTTCCTCAGTGAATGTCTCACTGGCATGAACTTCTTATGCTTCTCCTTTGCGGCTGATTGTTGTAGCCTAAGCGACCTCGTCGCGGTAAGTACAGGGGTTGTAGCTTCCATACTTGAAATATTCAAGCTCAGTGAGTCAGAAACGACAACTTCAGAACTTACGGCTTTGACGGGGTTTGTAGCAGTCATTCATTCTATGAACAGATCTCGGGCTTTTGTGGAAAATTTGTGAACAAGAGGCGCATCACGAAATCCTCCCAGAATTGAAGACTCATAAGCTTCAAACAACAAAGTGCCTAGACAACTCTCAGAATGCAAAGTGTTCTTCGGCGAACAACATGCTCATTTTATAGAAGGTTTTGAAATCAAATTCAATCGTTCCCCCCAAAATTAAATCATAAATTCATCTTTGGCAACAGATCTCCAAATATATTCACCATAAATAGCACCTACCCACTCCTCTTAGCTGATTTTTGGCCATCAAATCATGAATAGTAACTCTAACGACTACTTTTGGACCCATCTGCGTGACACCATCCTTCGTGGCACTACTCATCCAGCGCAACTTCACCTTTCGCACTGATCTTGTCTATCGCATAGCCTCCCTTTTATGCTCTTAACCTGCAAGAAGATACTAGAATACCAGATATGCGAAGAAATATACCCAGAACATAGAACAATAAGAAATAACAGCATGTATTTTATTATTTAGAAAGGAAAGCAATGTTCACTTGCCTCTTTGAGGGGTAACCCCAATAGAGCTGGGCTCAATTACAAAATAAGACACGACGCTCCTCCTCTTTGAGGGGTAACCCCAATAGAGCTGGGCTCAATTACAAAATAAGACACGACGCTCCTCCAGGGGAGTATCTATCCTTTATATAGAATTAATACATGCAATACCATGGGTCGGTACCATGGTTCTTATTAATAACATTTATCTAATACCATGGCCCATTTGCAACTAACTGTTGTCCCTTCTTTAAATGTGGGTCATCCACTTACAATTATTAATATAGGATTTATTGACTCTTTAACTTACTATAACTATGAATCAACCCTATTACATAAATAAGGGGGTTAGGGTTGGACCCTAACATGCCCTCCCCCATAAAAATGGCCTTGTTCTCAAGGTTGAAGCTGTTGGGTTGTGTTATATTCTTTCCATGACTAGCCCACGTAGTTAACTGGGGGTTTAGAGGGTGGGTGGAGCCCACCCTCGTTGCGCCAATTGTGTAGCGGGGGGGCAGTCATAGGGGGTTTGAGGCGTACCTGTAATCCCACTTTATGGGGTCTAGGTTAGCGCCTCGAAAATTTTTGTTTTCAGACCCTATGTTATGTTGGGCTGACCTACCTATGGTTTTGTGCATGATTTTCGCACATGTTTTTTAGACGTGATGTTTTTTAGTCCATGGTTTTGGACGCGATGGTTTTCAGTCCATGGTATTGGATGCTTCGGCATGTATAAATTTGTATTATAACATTGAAAGGAACATAATGAAAAATCAAGCTGGTAGTCCTAGTTTTGGGATCCAGGGGAAAATATCTATGTATATGTGTTTTATGTGTTATGCTATCACATTGTTTATTTTCTATGTTTTAGAATTCGTATGCAGGTAATTTCGGTATGGGGTTAAAACCTACAGAAGCTGTGGAAACTACTGAAGAACAGTGGCTGTTTCCCAGGTCACATCTCTTGGAGATGTGTCTTTCCATTTGACGAGGACTTCCTTGATCGTGCGGCCACGTAGGTTTCATTCTTGCATGTAAAGAACCTATTCAGGTTCGAGCCAGATTGAACCTTCTTCATCCAATTCTGGTAGACTAGTTTGAATTATGCAATGGTTCCCAACCACTTTCTTGAAGCATGAGACATGGAAGAAGGGATGGATTTTTGCAGTGGGTGGCAAGGCTAGCTTGTAGGCTACTTCCCCGACGCACTGAAGTATTTGATACGGTCAGTAGAATTTTGGAGATAATTTCTGACATCCCTTGTCTTTGAGTGATGTTTGTTTATATGGTTGCAGCCTCAAGAATACCTGATCCCCTTCTTGAAATTTTCACTCTAAACGATGTTGGTCTGCCTATTGCTTCATGCAAGTTTGAGCTTGATGGAGATTCTCTTTGAGGTGGGCCAGCATGGTTGCACAGTTCTGTAGGAGTTGATCCACTTCTTATACCTTCGAGCATCCCTAGATATAAGAAGTAGGTGAAGGAGGGAGTTTACCATAAACGACTTCATATGAAGTCATTTTGGTGGTGGCATGATAGTTAGTATTATACCACCATTCGGCTAGAGGTAACCATTGTACCCATAGATGTTGCTTTTCTGAAGTGAAACACCTAAGGTAGGTCTCCAGTCATTTGTTGACTACTTTAGTTTGACCATCAATTTTGGGATGATAGGAAGTATTGAGTTGTAGTTGGGTACCTTGTATCCTGAAGAGTTCCTACCAAAAGTTACTGGTGAAGATCGGGTCACAATTAGACACAATGGAAGTGGGCATGCCATGCAATTTGAAGATCTAGTCCATGAAAGATTGAGCCACCAAAGCTAGTGTAAAAGGGTGGGGTAGGGTGCAAAAATGAGCATACTTAGAAATTTTGTCCACAACCACCATGATGACTGACTTATTGCCTGAATTTGGAAGACCAAGAATGAAATCCATAGAATCCTCCATCCAGATTGAGGCAGGGATGGACAATGGCTATAATGTGCCTAGGGATTTGACTATTTCTCCTTTGTGGTGCTGACACACATTACACTCATCTGAAAAAGTAAGAATGTCCTTTTTCATGCATGTCCAAAAGAATGAACGTCGAGTGCAAGCATAAGTCTTATGAAAGCCTGAATGGCCTGCAGTTGGAGATGAGTGCAACTTTGCCAAAATGCGACTTTTGAGGGTGGATGTTGGTGATATCACTACTTTGTCCTTGTAGCGAAGAATCTCATCCTGCCAAGAGTAGCCCGCTGTGGAATTTGGATCCACCTACAATTTATTAATGAGTTGAGAGAATGAAGGATGTGAAAACCATTCCTTGTGAGCCTCTTCAATCCACACTGGAATAGGATGAGAGATTGCTAGTAGGGTGCTTTCCTCCTCAAATTGGTGTGATAAAGCATCCGCTATGACATTTTCACACCCTTTCTTGTAAATTGTCTCATAATCATGTCAACCATTTATTTTGTTGTGGCTTGGATGGGCATTGCTCCAAAAAATATTTAAGGCTTTGATGGACTGTGCGGATTTGGAAATGCCGCCCCAATAAGTATGGTCGCCAGGTATCCACTGCATGTAAGATGGCCAACATCTCCTTCTCATAGGTAGATTGCCCCATATTTGTCCCACTTAGTCATTGATTAATGAAGGCCAAGGGTAGACCTTCCTACATTAAGATAGCCCCAATACCCTTACCTGAAGCATCACATTCAATCAAAAAAGATTTGGTGAAGTCGGGTAGTGCCAATACGGGAGTGGAACTCATGGCATGTTTGAGAGCTATAAATTCCTATTGTGCTTCATCATTCCATAGGAATGAATTTTTCTTAAGAAGTTGAGTGAGGGGTCTAGAAATGTGACCATAATTGTGGACAAATTTGTGATAGTAGCCGATGAGACCCAAAAATCCTCTCAAACTCTTCAAGGTCTTTGGTTGAGGCCAATCCTGCATTGCCTGGATCTTTTTGGGATCCACCTTGACACCTTCACGCCCCACAATGTGGCCCAAATACTCAACTTCTTCCATGCCAAAAGAGCACTTGGACAATTTGGCAAATAATTTATGCTTCTGGAACAGTTGCAAGAGTAGATATACATGATGAAGATGTTTATCCCAGGTGAGGTTGTAGATGAGGATGTCATCAAAGAAAACAAGGACAAATTTTCTGAGATATGGTTTAAGTAGATGATTCATGAGGCTATGAAAAGTGGATGGTCCATTATAGAGACCAAATGGCATGACTAGGAATTCATAATGGCCTTCATGAGTTTGAAAAGAAGTCTTTGGAATATCTAATTCTTTCATGCGAATTCGGTAAATAATTGAGCCCCATTTAATTCATCCAAAAAATCATCAACAACTGGGATGGGAAATTTATCTTTGACCATCAGCTTGTTGAGGGCCCTAAAGTTTGTACACATACGCCATTCCCCATCTTTTTTGAGCACCATGACCATAGGCGATGAATAAGGAATAATGCTAGGATGAATGAGACCGGCTTACAGGAGTTCCTTGATGATTTTTCCAATTTCATTATTTTGGGAGAAAGGATATCTATATGGATGCAAATTTGGTGGTTGTGCCCCTGGGACCAAAGTAATGCTATGATCATGTTCCCCTCTTGAGGGTGGAAGCTCATGAGGCTTGTCAAATACCTATAGATGGTTGTTTAAGACCTATTGCATCTTAGGATGAATATGAAGAGAAGTGGGTTCGAAGGCCTGGATGGCATTAAATTGGGCTATCACTCCATGGTGGACCTTTTTAAACAAATTTTCCATTCTATGTGAGTTGATGATAGAAGGATCACCTTTTTGGAGTTAGCAGAGGTTATGTGTGTGGTTATTTTGCTTAAAGCTCATATATAACACCTGGAAATCCATTGTGATTGAGCCGAGTGTGTGAAGCCATTCAACACCCAAGACAATGTCACACCCACCCATGTTGATGGAAAACATGTGGGTCTTTACGTGATAATCCCCCATTTGAAGTTTGACATTTTCATAGCGGCCTTCACATTTCATTGTCCCCCCATAAAAAATCTAGACCTGGAAATTAGAGACTGATCTAACGAAACAATGCACTGCTTCAACGACTCTTTGATGGAAAAATTTATGGGTACTACCATTATCAATCAAGAATAATACAGGGAGATGATTAATAAAACATCTTATTTTGAGAGTTTGGGGAGAAGAACTGCCTACCAAAGCATGAAGCGAGATAACTGGTTCTTCAGGTGTAGCTGTGAGCTCATTATCAAGCAAGTTGTCCTCATCTTCCTCCTCTGGTCCCTCAAATGGTGGGGCTTCCTAAGAAGAACTGTAATCAGTAGCATCAATTTGAAAAAATTTGGGCTACTTGCATTTATTCCCTAGGGAGTATTTCTCATCACAGTAGTAACACAATCCTTGCTTTCTTCTTTCCGCCATTTTCGCTGGTGACACCTTTTGAACCTTAAGTGTTTGGGTAGTGCTTGGAGCCTAGGTGGGGCATCCCTTGGCTATGAAACTTAGATGAGTCAACTGGGTCACTAATGCATGTTCTACTTCATGAGTTGTCTTGTAAGCTGCCAGCCATGAGACTAGGTGTTACAGTTGGACGTGGGCTTGTATGTTGTCTTTGAGACCACTAATAAAACATTCCAAGTAGAATTCATCTACTAGACCTCCTGTGCGGAAGGCTAATGCTTCAAAGGCTTTAATATATTCTTGTACTGTGCTTGTCTGTCGGAGCTTAGTAAGATGACCCAAAAAGTTAGATTGATGGTCAAAGCGATCAGGAAGGGCTTTTGAGAGTATCTTCCAAGTCATTGGCCTTCAATAACAACGTTGATGCCACTACCACCATTGCCATCTTTCTTGTCCAAGTACAGGCTTCCCACACTTAGCTTAGTTGCATCATCTATGATGTGATTCAATGTGAAATATTGCTCCATTTGTGCTAGCCATATGGCCGGATGAGAGCCATCAAATTTATACATGTCTAGCTTGGGTGGTCGAGGTTGGGACTATTGGTGGTTTCCATAGAAGTGAAGAGAATGGCTAGACTTGCCCTCAAGGTTTTCATTAAAATCGTATGCCTCTGATTGTTCCCCCAACTTGCCCTTTGTGATTGTGTCATTTAAGGTCTAGATCTGCTTCGTTAATTCCTCCAAATTTTGTTCAAGGGTGTCTATATTCTCATTGGCCAGAGTTTGAGCTCTGGTTTGTACCATGCATAAATTTGGTGCACTTATCATTACTATGAAAAAAAAATTGGGACCACCCGAAAGTTTGATGCTCACAAGTGATTAGTACCCCCTTGTTCAGCCCGTTGACCTGATTCTTATGGGCTAAGTCTCCTACAAGCATCCAAAAAGGGTTACATTAGACTTTTTTTTTTTAACTCTGAAAGGAGTTTTAGTCCTCGCTTAGGAATACTGCAGTAGCTGATTCCTAGAAAAGTTAATTCTGTCCAATGTCTTGCGAGAATCACGCCCAAGTATAGGAGCCACACAAATAGTCAGATCTGTCGGTGAAACCCTCAACTACAAAATATGAGTAGGAATGTGGCAGTGATCAAACCCCTGCTGCTAGATCTGAATGGCAGATCTGATTGTGGCAACTGCTAAAGAACCCAAATTGCTAGATTTGAATGGTGGATCTGATCGATCTGATTGGCGGATTTGATAGATCTGAATGGTAGATCTAATAGATCTGAATGGCAGAATTGATTGTTGTGGCTGCAATAGAACCCCACCTGCTAGATCTGATCTGGCAAAGATGATGCGGATCTAGAGAGAGACAAGGGAACTATGGTCTCAAGGAGTGTCAAGTGCTACTGATCGCAATATACATAAGGGTCCGACTGTAGTACACGACCCAATCTTTCAGGGCACTAACCAAGGAGGATCAACTGTACCCTTAGCCATACAACCCATATACCCTATCGTACATGCAAGTAATCTCCCCGAGTGCTGTTCTCGGTGTACTATAGCAGCAAGACGACTGACGGTTTATCTATGGTGAGGCTTCAAGAGAGCTTAGGGGGCTTCCAATATACCTAGAGGGTGCTTGGAGAACAGTCCGTGCGCGGTTCTGTCTAATGCACTACTACTCAGAGGGGTATCCGCAGGGGTTACAAGGGAGTCCAAAAAGCGTGATGACCTCTTGTATTTCTTGCATGCATGCCTCCCCAAATCCACAGGTTTATGCGCTCAACAAAAGATCCCGTGGTTTAAAGATGTTGGAACATGTCTCTAGCCAAAAAAAAATCTGTTAAAAATGGAGATCCCACCGGCCCTAGAAAGTTCTCTGATATCACTTGTTATGCTCTTGACCTGCGAGAAGATACCAAACTACCAAATATGCGAAGAAATATACCTAGAACACAGAACAATAAGAAATAACAACATATATTTTATTATTCAGAAAGGAAAGCAATGTTCAGTTTCCTCGTCGAGGGAGCAACCTCCAATAGAGTTGGCTCAATTAAAAAATAAGACATGGCACTCCTCCAAGGGAGTCTCTATCCTTTATATAGAATTCATACATGTAATACCATGGGCCAGTATCATGGTTCTTATTAATACCATTTATCTAATACCATGGCCCATTTGCAACTAACTGTGGTCCCTTCTTTAAATGCGGGTCAACAACTTACAATTATTAATATGGGCTTTATTGACTCTTTAGCTAACTATAACTATGAATCGACCCTATTACATAAATAGGGGGGTTAAGGTTGGACCCCAACACTCCCTACCATGTTTTTTGCTCTATCAAGTAGCATAGTTTATTGTCTTGCAATCCCTTGCAACTTCCTGGATTACTATGAATGTCCTACTTCCATATAGTCATTGCGTAGGGGTAGGATCCCATGTGTACAGCTTTAGCATACTTCCATCCATCTTTCTTGGGAATCATCCTTCATTCATCTTCGTGAGCTGAACTATGTCACCATCCATGATTTCCTTAATAACATATGGTCCCAACCAGTGCATTTGAAACTTTCCTGGAAATTTTGTGAACTTGTTGTCATATAAAAAAACTAGATCATTTATCTTGAACGTGTGCAATTTAATATGACGATCATGCCATGCCTTCTCGCGTGCCTTTTGCACTTAATGGTGAAATACTACAAGGAAGCGGTCTTCTTCTAACTCTATGGTCTGTGTGAGTCATTCCCCTAAGGTCTCATGATCTTCCATCTCTCTTAATGTTGCAATACGTAAACTTGGCACAATAGACATTATACCTGTCAACTTCTTGTAGGTTGTCCTATAAGCCCACAAAACAACAGGTACGTGCATGCCCCAGTCATTCCACTACACGTTATAGACCTTCGTCAATGCATGCTCCAAAATCTTGTTAAAAGATTGCACCATTCCATTCGCTTATGGGTGATATGGTGTGCTCTTCTAATGATACACCTAAAATTATTCAAGCATTGCATTGATCATTTCATTCAAAAAATGTGAACCCCTACCATTCATGAAAATATTAGGGCATCCAAACCTCGTTAAGACATATTCAAACAAAAACATCGCTGCAGTGGCCGCTGTACAATCCTTCACTAGCTGCCCTTCTGCCCATCTTGTTAAGTACTCTATTGTAGTAATGATGTATCATGCACCTGTATTCTTACTTGGTGGTTGTATGGGACCTATAAAGTCAATGGCCCACTTATCAAATACTTGTAATGAAACTTGAAAATTTAAAGGAAATTCATCCTTTCATGAAGGCTTCCCCGTCCTTTAGCAAGCATCGCACGCCTTGTAGTATGCCTTAGAATCCTTGTGTAATGTTGGCCACCATAGCCTAGCGCACAAAATCTTCTAGGCGGTCACTTTCCCTGCATAGTGATCTCCTGCCATTCCTCCATGTGTTTTAGCTAGGATACTAGCGCATTGAAACTCTGGAACATACCTTTGTAGTATCTCATTCATTCCCATCTTATACAAATAACCCACAATTACTAAAAAATACCGTAGTGCAAACTACTAAATCCTTCTTCTGTTGAGTGGAATAACCTTCCAGAGTTGTTCTTGTTGTTAAAAATTGCATGATATCGACAAAATGATCATCCGCAACACACACCGCAAAGAGTTGTGCATCATACAATCCTTCCTCCAAACTACTTGGTTCTTCACCTATTTCAATCCTTGATAAACAGTTTGGGCTTCCATTCAGCCTTCCAAGCTTCAAAATCATTTCAAAGTCATACTCCTGGAACAATAGTAACCATCAGCATATCTTCCCCCCCAACATAGGCTTATTGACTAGGTTCTTTAGTGTGAAGTGATCTGCATACATTTTGAAGTGTCCATGCAATAAATAATGCCTAAACTTTTGCAGTGCATAGACCATCACCAACCCTTCGCACTCTGTAGTGGAGTAATTCTTCTTAGCTTTGGATAACTTTATCCTTGTGAAATACATCGGATGGTCAATCTCTTCTTCACCTGCCTGTGCTAACACTGCTCCTAAAGAGATGCAAGATGCATCTACATGCACATGGAATTCCTTCTTCCATTCTGGAAACACTAAAATATGTGCTATCACCATTTTTTTCCTTCAAGACATCCAATATACATTGAAAATCTTCATCCCAGTAAAACATTGCATCTTTCTTTAACAATTTCTCCTTCGACACAATTATCTAAGCATATGCTTTGATAAACTTCCTATAATACCTGATGTGTCCCAATGTTGTGCGCAGTTGTTTCACATTCCTAAGAGCCTCCAAATTCATGATTACAATGATCTTCACAGGGTCCACTGTCAATCCTGTCTTACATATAACATGGCTAAGAAAAATCCCAAAGGGTACACAAAATATACACTTCTTCAAGTATAGCGTGATCTTATACCTTTGACATGTATCCAGCATGAGGTGCAGACTCACAACATGGTGCTTTACCAACCCAAACATAGTCCAATCACCAAAAGGTACCTCAAGGATTTATGAATAAACTTCTTGAACCCCACAATCACTACCTGGGAAAATATTGCAGGCGCATTCTTCAATCCAAATGGCATAACTATATATTTAAAGCAAACCCACTCAGTCGCGAAGCTTGTTTTACTTAGATATTCCAATGCTATCTTTATTTGATGATATCTCGAAAATCCATCAATGAATGAATACACCTCCTATCTACCAACATTCTCTAATACTTCGTCAGTAAATGGTGTCGGAAACATATCATGCACACAAACATCATTCAACTTGCGCAGATCTACGCATATGCGGATTTCTCCTTTTTGTTTCTTTTCTTGGACCACCATTAGGTTTACCCAATTTTATTCTTCTACTGGCTCAATAATACCGGCATGTAGTATCTTATCTAGTTCTTGGTGTACCTTGTCTTTATACTTTGGATTCAGCCAATAAGGCCTCTGCTTGATAGGATTCGTATCCAGCTTCAATGTGATCTTCATAACACCTATATCTCTGATGATTCCTTTCAAATCTGAAAACTTTGTTGGGAGTAAATCCTGGTACTCGCACAGTAGCTCAACTACCTTATCAACCCTAGCTTCATCCCAATGGTCTCCTATCTTTGTGAACTTAGGTTCTTCTTTAGATCTAATGTTTACTTGTCGAATTTTTAGAGGCTCTAATATATCTGGGTTTGCCACATTCGGTCCTTTGACTTCACACTGTCCTTCTATTTGTGGAATGGTAATATTCTGTGGATCATCTTATTCTTCTTCTTTAGTAGCCACATTATAACATTCGAAAGCATGACGCAACTATGTACTCTAGTCATGGGGAGCCCATTCTACCGGGTCCTTCGATGTTCTAAATATAGCTGCTTTGATCTCCTGGAGTGCTTCATGAATGCTCTCAAACCCATCCTCAAGACTAAAATTCAATAGAAAAATCTCCCTTAGAATGTTCCATTCAACCATGCCATGGCGAAGCTCCGTCTCCAGATACCAGTTCATTGGGATGGTATCTAACGTATGACATAAAATATGCACCCATTCGGGTTGTGGTTATGTTCCCCAGGCCTTAGTCCATCATGCTATATAATCGCATGGAGCATCCATTCCATTGTATTTTTCTATAATTCTAGTATTAGCATAGACAAACCTTAACTTCATCATTCTTCTATATTCTCTCCATCTAGTAAAGCTCTCCTTGTGCGTACCCCACCAATGGGTAGGCGTAGCATATAGTGCCAACTCCGGTGCCTAGAATCGATGCTTTTCTGGTAATTCCCTTTCAAATTCATCTAAAAATAGCTCCACATTAGTCAAACCATCATAACATGGAAGGTTTCTTACCTTAGTCGAGGCATACCTCAATGATTTGGTCATCATATTGCAGTGGAGCATAGAGACTTCATGTAACTGATTTTGCCAGTGTTCAAGATCTTCATCCAAATTTGAGGCATAGGAATTATACATGTCCCTTGCAATTCATCCATCAGTTGTAGGATTCATCCAATCCTCGTCTTGCGCTGTTATCTTATATATATGATCCAGATCATCATCAATTCTTACATAGTCGCGAATAAGTTCAGTATAGCGTGCACCTTCTCTAGGGTCTAGTGGCACTACAACCTTGAGCAACTTCTTCTCAAACGTAACCTTATGCTTCTTCAAGTTGATTAACCCATTCATATCTATATCCCAGTCAATCCCTAGTAGTACGGGGTATGGGTTACTGTCACCCACTATTTCAATGAGCTCAAAGTTAGCTAGCACACTCGCACCTTCAATGTCCACCGTTACACCATATAAATGCCACATTAGAATAATCTTATGTTGCTTTTCCATGCACACCTAAATAGGAGATCACTACAGCACAATTATCCCCATCCTTTCCCATGTCTACCTAGGAAGGACATTTGAATCAGACCCTAGATCCAATATTACCTGGTCCATTTCATATTCTCCTATCTACATGGTTAGCCTTTTCTCGCACCCCATTCACATTTTATTCTTACCAATATTTCTTACTATGTGTTGTTCAACATGAGCCTTTTCCTTATTAGCGCACTTGTATATTAACTCTTGCAATACTTCTACTGCTTTATGATCACATAGAAGCTTCATACAAGTCTTTAGGAATGTAGCTAGGATTGAAGGATCTATTTCTTGCATTGCACTAGTACCTAGCATTTTCTCAACTTCCTGAGGTGGAGGCCTCAATGAAGTTCTTCTTTGCTTCCATGAAGGTCTCCTTAGCACAATTAAGATCAAAATCTACTTCCTTCTCAGTATCCTTATGCACCCAACTGTCTTCCTTAGGCTGCTTACCTTTATCTACACCAGTTGTCACACCACTTCTCAACATAATATTTATGATCTGGTCCTCTTCGTGGGTCTCAACCCTCATCATTTGAATGTTCTGTGTAGGATGCTGGGGTTGCACCTTCTTCTCTTGCATCTTTTCCAGAAGGACAAGGAATTCCTCTATGACATGGTCAAACTCTTGACAATACTGACATGATGGATGCATGGGATTTATACAATCTCGTGCAAAGTGCCCTACTTCACCATAGTTATACTAGATTACTTGCCCATGCCCTCGTCCTCATCTACTGCCTCTTTCATCCTCGACCTTGGAACCCTCCATGCACCGCTCTTGCACCTTGATCCCGAGGCCGGATCTCTGCCTGCATTTTGTAGGTAGGGGTTTTATCCATCATCAACTCATAACTCTTATAGTGGTGTTCATCGTGTCCTACAGACTTACAGAAATTGCAAAACAACTACTGAGGGGTCCATACAAACTTCTCTAGTAAGTGGCAGTTACCAGTGGCATGGTGTCTTGTAACGTGACAAATAGCGCACCATAGCAGAACTCCCACACTCGTCCTCATGTTATTTTTTGGTTTTAGGGGAACAAGCCCTCCCCCTATAATATAGTTCTTGTAGACAGGGCAATGATCCTTATCATGTCCATGGATTTTACATTTCAAACACTAGGCCTCAGCACGCACCTCCGGATGAGCTTCCTTTCCCTTCTTTAGGCTCTACAACTCCAAGTGCAGGTTTTCCAACTGCGAATGAGTCTGTTGCACTCCAAGGTTCGTATCCTATATAGGTGAGGCATCCAACCTCATCGTGATCTCCAAGGCTTCCTCTTACATTGCTACCTTCTGATGTGATAGAGGTATTCTTAAATGTGGCAAGAGCGATGCTATAAACCAATCGTGATGCTGGGAATATGAGATTATCATATTAGCCCGCTTGATCAAGAACTTCAACGTATGATCAAAGTCCCAAGGTGTCTCATCTTTCTTTTGTCATATTTCCTTAAATTCAATTACTGACTGCACCTCTGACTTAGGCTTATTGAACTCCTTGTTCAAAGCTAGCTGGGTATCTGCCGACGTCACGTTGGGGTTATTAATGCAATATTTGATATACCATGGTAATGCGTGATCATGTAAGGCTGTAACCAATTGCACTTTCTTAATATTATCATCTGTAATCCGTTGTGTTATCCAAACAGCTCCTGCGATAAACCAAAACTATTATAGATATTATATCCCTATTCCCTTAAGAATTGGCATGTTCATCATGTTCACCATTTTGAATTGTGGAAATAGGGGTGGAGGGGGTGAAGGCATAGGTGTATGAGGTGGAGTTGTGGGTGGAGGTGGAGTGAATGGATAATGTATCCTTGGAATGCCCTACAAAGTTAACTGAACTGCACTGCGTGACGTAGTCAGAATTGTCCCTTCATCATCGCTTGAAGGGGGTTCAATGAGTGGACTGTATTCTGGGTTGGATCCTCCATTTCTTCTAAAGAATCTCCTGCTTCACGTAGCCCCAAACATTAAGGTAATAATTGCATAACCCTCTTTTCACATAACAACGTTTTAATGCAAGTCTTCAATGATTTCAAATACTTACCTCGTGGTCCTTTAAAGATCCTTTGTTCCACTTCACTATAGCTAATATTTCTATCTATCGTGAAATAAGTCAAAATGCTTCCTAATGTGCGATCAATCCAGTGGTCCATATCCTACACGATATTTCTTTCTGATGCTTCTAGATGTTGCACCAGTTTAGGAGTCCACACTATAGGGCGTTCGAGCCTCCAAGTCCCTTGACTATCAGCCAATTTAGACAACCACTCGTGTAGTTCTTCAGGGAATAAATAGAAAACGTGTCGGTCTTGTCTATGTACAAAAATCTCTATAACCACTCCTCAGATAATTTAGGGCTCCTGTTCTCTTGAGCCATGTATGCATGCAATTTTTTATCAATCCACTTATCAAGCTCTTTCTTCATATGAAACCATTTATTACACATCTCTTAGATAGATCTCGGTCCTGGCAATAGAACCATTTGTTGGCTTAAGGGGGCCTGACCCAGGTTTAGAGTTATTCACGCCAACCAACAAAACCCTAACTACTGTTCCTTTCAGCAACAACCTACATAGCGTAGGCGATAGTCTCACCCAAAGCTGTATTGGGGTATGCTAGATCCATTTTTCTACATCCAGAGATAGTGTGATAAGCAGTCTTAAGTTGTTATAGCTTAGATCCGCCTTCGCAAATTAGTATCCTTCTAGGGCTCACTACTGTAACTATGGTAAAATGATTTTTAGACCTTCACAAAGGCCTCTAATCAGTATTTGCAGACCCTAAATCAGAAAATTATCCACTTTCGTGCATTAATCAACAACCCTACCTCTGCTTTTGTGCAGATCCATCCAATTCATTAAAAATCGTAACTAAAATAACCATTATCTTCGCGGAACTAGTTAATTATTTAAGTCATGCATAAATAAGATAGATTCAATAGTTTCATGCAACCTTTATTCATTATTTCATAGAAATCATATTATAAAGTGACAAATCGTAACATAAATAGAATCAACAATAATTCTCAAATTTCAAGATAATTATTCAAAATCAGCCTTTATTCATCTTCAACATTCATATTACAGACTCTTTCACCCTGCACACTCAGGTGTAGGGGTCCACGCACTCAGCTGCTGAATTACCAAGGTATCCTGCGCACTTTGCTGCAGGAGCCTTCCCCTTTCACCTAAATATAGGAAGCAAAGCCTTCCTACCTTAGCACTCGCCGAAAACAATCTCTATCTTGACTCCCAGTTATCAACTACTAGTTATCTCTTCTAGACTCGCTATGACTCAAATATATAGCATTTCCAATACAATACCAATCTGCAGACCATGGGTGAGTCTCAAAACTGACCTATTTACTTATCAAACAAGGGCTAAACCCCATTTACTCCTATCTAGCTGCGCACTCTGCATCCACATTTTGTGGAGTCTTTACATATTTTTACAAAACATATACAAAAACTGGGTTAACTAATCCCAAATAGACCCTAGGGACCCTATCCCAACACTATCAAGTGCCCATTCTTATGGTTAATGTAGTGGAAGAGTGTAATGTCCCAGATGAGAAAAATTTGGAACATTACAGTGGTATCAGAGCATCAAACTTGGCTCAGCCTGCGGGTTCAAGCTTTCAGTTTTAAGTATTCTGATGAGCCCCAAAAATGGGTAACTTTATAGGCTCATTTTGCCTATTATTCTCAATTAATCCACCATTATTCATAGTTTTATTCATGCTTTTGAATATATTTATGTTAATTGAATGAATGAGAATAGTCACTTGACCACAAAGTCTAATACGTGCTTATTGCAGATTTTTGGACATCTTTTGGACCAAGGTCAGGAATTTATGAGCAAGATGGCAGCCAAATATGAAGGAACAAGGCTGAGGATTTGTAGGAGGGGTGTCTTCTGCACTAAATGACCCCTTCCTCGAGTTTTCCACCATCAGCTCGGAGTTCAACAACCCACCAAAGATGATTTCAAGGGGCAACCGAGCAGGTTTTGTGAAGTGGCTGATTAACTGCAATTCTGGACAGCCAAGCTCCAAAAGTTAAGGAGGACTGTTGGGAGTCCCCGTGTTGCATAAGTAGGAATGCTTTAAGCCTTGGTAGTTTAGCCATTGAATAGTTGTTTTTGCACTTTAGTGCATCTCTGCATTTCAACTCATTTTCGAGCTCTTGCTGTAAACAGTTTTGTGACATGACTATTATTTTTGAGTAATGGAGATGAATTTCACTTTGCACCAGCTCTGAGCTTTCTTAGGAGGCTGTAGCTCTTGGAGTTGGGCCCAACCCAAGTGCCAGTACCTCCTCTATGTACTTTTATGTGTTTTCTTACATCCATAGAATAGTTTCTGTTATTTAGGTTAAAATCTTGCTTTGTTACTTAGGTTGTTTTTGATGATTAATATAGTTTTATGCTTTAGGTTGATTTGACAGTTTGGTGATAGAAAATATCTGCAAAAAAGGCCATCAATAAGTCCTTGATCTCATCTCTCCCTCCTTGGGACCATGAGCTAAGACCAAGGCATACTTGTTGCCACAAAACACTGTTTTTGCCTTCCAATGCAATTGCTAGTGTTAGATTTTAAGTTGGAAAAGTTGATATCAGTTGTTTTTGCATGTTTAGATCTATTCTTGCTTAGTTTCCATAGATATCTTGCATGATTTCTTGCCTATAAACCTCTTTTCATCATGTTTCTGGTTTTTAGGTTAGATTAGGTCAAGATAGATAGATCTCTATTTTCCTAGTCTTTGTTCGATCAGTTTTGGAAAATCATGTGTAGAGTACTTGTAATACATCCCTACCTACGCTTCCTCCATCATACAACCTGGTCTAGCCCCTAATTCAAGATTTCTTCCCTTCATTTTCCACACTTTCCCAATTTGCTGTGAATTCTACATTTTTGTGCAACATTGCTCACTCCATCCTTGAACAAATCCAACCACCTTTGTCACTCCTTAGCTTCATTTACTAGGTCCTAGACCCCTTAACATCCTTATCCATCCTTCATTTCCACTTTCCCACTGTTTTTCCACCATCAACCCTCTAAAACCCACCTTCGGCCTGTTCCTTTAGAACTTCCTGTAGAACCCTTGCAAACTTCTTGTAGAAGTTCACGTGAGTATTTTTTCGAGATCTGATCACTGTGAAATCTCTAGAAGGGTGATAGGGACCCCTTAGGCCCTCTTCTCACCTTCCCAACCTCCTGCAAGTGGCCACTCCATTTCCTTTCGCCAATAAACCCCTGCAAAGTCAAAAATAGTTAAAGCACATGCATAATAATTCTGCAAAATTACTCAAAAATATAAAAAGATGCTTTTTCCAATGTTTCCTTCAGAATTCGTTTAGTCACATGCATTTTACATTTCCAAGAGTCAATGGCATCCATTTTAGCAGCTTTCATCTCTTTTCTTGCACTAGTAGGGTTAGTTGGTAAAACTAGGGTTTGCATTTCCTTTCAGCCTTCATCTTCTTTCTGCAAGTAGATTAGCCTCTCTGGAGTTAGTTTTCATCCATCACAGTTAAAAGCTTCTTCTAAGAACTCATAGAAGTTGGCTTAAGCTCCTAGCGAGCTTGTGCCAGCTAATCAAGTGACAACGTGCAGTAAGAGCTAGTGCTTGTGCATATAGCATCGTCGCTTCCAAGTTTGTTACGAACTACTGGGTTTATAAAAGTAAAGAAGGGAGTCCCAGGAGTTGCAGCATCATTTCTGCAATACTAGAGCCCACCATATTTTTGGCGCCGTTGTCAGGGAAGCGTCAAAGTATTTGTGATTACTGCTTTTCTTCTATTTTCTACTGCAACCTTCTGCTCAGTAGTTTATTTCAGCAAGAGTAGAGTAGTTGTTTCATTTCCATTCTGCAATTTCATTTATGGAAAAGTAGATTAGACATTTCCTGCTTTCGTAGATTAGCATTTCAATTCCATAATTTCAATTCTGCAAGCGTAGATTAGCATTTCAATTCTATAATTTCAATTTTGCAAGCATAGATTAACATTTCAATTCTGCAAGTGTAGCTTAGCATTTCATTTCTTCAATTTCATTTAAGCAACATAGATTAGTGATTTCCCGCTTTCATTTCAATTCTGCAAGTGTAGCTTAGCATTTCATTTCTTCAATTTCATTTAAGCAGCATAGATTAGTGATTTCCTGCTTTCATTTCAATTCTGCAATTTTCATTCCAGCAAGGTTTATTTTAGTTAGTTGCAATTTGTTGTTCAATCATTTTTAGTTTTGTAGGTACAAGTAGAGAAAAACACAAAAAAACAACCAAAAAGATTTCCTTTCATGCCTCGTAGGAATAGAGAAAATTCAGGAAAATTACTACCCAACACCCCCACCACATCATTGAGTCACCCTTCTCTCTTCTTCTATGGCAGTGAACCTCTAGAGATATATGAAAATCCTATAATAGAAGAAGAGCAAGAAAACATTCCCCCTGAGACCATGGCTAAACACAGAAACACTATAGGAGATGAGGAGAGAATAGAAGGTGCCTTTCCCATCCAAGAGACCAATGGGGACACAAAAATGAAAAACATAAGTCCCTCAGCCTTACCTCACTTCCATGGATTGATCATTGAAGACCCTGATACCTTCTTGTTTGAGTTTTCTGTCCTTTGTCAAACTTATGACTATGCAGAAGACGAGCAAAAGTTGAAACTCTTTCCCTCTACCCTCAAGGATGCAACACTACACTAGTTCATGGGGTTACCTGGAAACAGTATCACAACTTGGGCTTAGATGTAGCAAGCCTTTAACAACAAATACTGGGATTACTGTAGGTCAAAGGAAACAAAGGGAGAAATCTTTCGGATGACCATGGGAAGCGATGAATCTTTGGAAGACTATGAAGAAATGTTCCAACTCAGTTATAAAAGGGCCAGGTGCAAACTTGACCCCGAATCTCTGAAGCTGGTTATGCTCCGAAGAGTCCCTGGAGACCTTCTAGATACCCTCCATTTGATGGTTGGGGGAGAAATCTACCAACTACCTTATGATGACATAAAGACTGTGTTTAGAAACCATTCTTGGGCAGCCCAGAAAAGAGGTAGGGGGAGTCAACTTTTAGTTAGTGCCACATTTTCCAAACATGAGTTTGCAAATCAGATGGAGGATATTAGAAGTGAGGTGAGACAGACCATTGTCATGCAAATGGATACCTTCTGAATCCACCAGATGCAAGAGGAAGCTGAGAGGGGTTTGGCCATATATTGTCTCAAATGCACAAGGAAGCATCCTTGAGATGAGTGTCCATTGCACTCCGTAGAGGTGTGTTTCGTTTGAGGTAGACCACCCTACAAACCAGTGCCCAACCTTACCCAGACTTAAAGCTATGTACCAAGGGGCTGAAGGAGCCACTGAACCACTCTACTTCATGAACCAAAGGAGGCCACATGGATCCAGACCTTACCAATAGGGGAAGCAAGGGACATTCCATACTTATTACCACCCCAACCAATTCACTCACATACCTTCTTAGGGCCCCCCTCCTCATCCTTCCTGATCCGCACCCCCTCCTTGGTCATATCCATCTCAATACCATACTCAACCTACTGCTCGTTCATTTCATTCTCATGTTCAGCCACAACCTCAGTGGAATGCACTTCAACAGGGGTGGAGGCCTCAATACAACTCTCCTCCCGCTATTTTTCCTCGACCACCTGCTCAACCACAACCATTACCTCTTGCTCCTCTAAGACAACCCCAAATGCCTGCTCAACCAAACCCGAACCCCAATAATAGATAGGCCCAACAGGTATATACTGGAGAGGCAACATGCCCTACCTATGCTGTGGAGATTCAGGAGATCAACCTATGATCTGGGAAGGTCCTCCCAGATAGCCAACCTCCTCCTAAGGAAGATGAGGAAGAAAAATAGGAAAGTGAACCCAAAGCCATTCCACCCTTTCCTGAGAGACTAACTAGAACCACGCAACCAAACCCAGCAGAGATTGAACTTCTGGGAGAACTTAAACAGTTATGTGTAAAAATACCACTTCTCCAGGCCATAAAAGATGTACCAATCTACAACAAATTTATCAAAGAGAAGTGTTTCAGGCACTTAGGCAGGCGGAAGAGAGATGCCCCAACTATCAATGTCATAGGACAACTATCCAACCTGATGTTGGGACAAGTAATCTATCCAAAATATCTGGACCCTAGGAGTCCTGTAGTTGATGTCCACACCAATGGCACCATAATCCCCCACACCCTGATTGATCTAGGGGCTGGCATTAATGTGATGACCAGGGACACTATGCTCAAACTCAACCTTCAGAGTTCCCTAAGAAAGACCTTGATAGTACTGCAGTTAGCAAACCTCTCCACCGTGACCCTCGAAGGGATTGTGGAAGATGTCATGGTCTCCGTTGATTCTTGGGAGTACCCTACAGACTTCTTGGTCCTTCAGCGAAAGGCAAAACTCACGAAATTCCCCCTCATTTTGGGAAGGCCTTGGTTAGCTACCATAGATGCTTACATCAGTTGTGAAGCTGGGAGCATGACCATTAAGAATGGGCCTATGTCTAAACAACTTTTCCTATATCCTCCTGCCCAACCTCTGCTAGAACATGACTTACCTCTCTGGTTGGAGGAGGAAGATGAGGATGAATTCTACTCTACACCATTGTGCACAGTGGAAGCCACCAGGGGAGGTCCTCAAACCGAGGATGACCTTATTGAGAATTTGATTCGAAATCCATCTCCTAGTGCGCTGCCATTAGAGGAGTTGGTAGAAGACACCTAAGCCAATGCCTTAGTGGATCTCTGTGTGGTTGATCCAGCCTCTCTCCGAGTTAAGAATGTGGAGTTTGCCCCTAAAAGAACCTTGAAGATCAAGTCATCCCTATCCCCCTCTCAGGAGAAAGAGTTATATAGCTTATTGAACAACCATTTGGATGCTTTTGCTTGGAGCTATAAGGAGATGAAAGGAGTACACCCTTCAGTCTATACCCATCACATTTACATTAAAGAGGATTGTAAACCAGTCAGGTAGCCTTAGAGTAGAATGAATCCAGCCCTTAAGGACATTGTCAAAAAAGAACTGCAAAAGTTGCTGGATGCAAGATTCATCTACCCCATCTCTGACAGTGAGTGGGTTTCTCCTTTGGTGCTTGTGCCCAAGAAAAACAGGAAGTGGAGAATCTGTGAAGATTATCGAGAACTTAACAAAGCTACCAAGAAGGACCATTTCCCTTTGCCTTTCATAGATCAAGTGTTAGATGGCTTGGTAGGGAAGAAGTTCTTTTCCTTCCTAGATGAGTTTAGCGGGTATAATCAAATCCAAATCAGCCCGAAAGACCAAGATAAGACCACTTTCACTTGTCCATGGGGTGCCTTTGCCTACCAATTCCTTCCCTTTGGGTTATGCAATGCTCCTGCCACTTTCCAGAGAGTAGTACTGAGCATATTTGTTGAGCTAGTTCATGATTCTATGGAAATCTATATGGATGACTTTACTCCTTATGGGTCCAACTTCCAAGAAGCATTGAATAACCTGGGAAAAGTTTTAACGAAGTGTATTTAAATGAACTTGTCCCTCAGTCCCAAAAAATGTGAATTCTTAATGACTGAAGGGACCGTGCTAGGTCATACAATTTCTCAGCAAGGATTACAAGTGGATCCCAACAAGATTGCTATCATCCAAAGGGTCCCACCTCCTCAAAAGGTAAGAGATGTTCGGAGTTTTCTAGGCTTAGCTGGATATTATAGAAGATTCATTAAAGATTTCAGTAAGCTAGCCTCTCCAATGTTCGGCCTTTTGGGGAAATATGTTGAGTTTATATGGAATGACAACTATTAAGAGGATTTGGATGCGTTGAAAGGTAAGCTGGTAACTGCCCCAATCTTGAGAGGTCCAAACTGGGTCCCACCTTTTCACATTCACACAAATGGCTCGAACAAAGCCATAGGAGCATCCTTAGGAAAAGTTGAAGAGAAACTACCATATGCCATATATTTTTTTAGTAAAAACCTGTCTAAGGCAGAGTTAAACTATACTGTAACCGAAAACTATACTGTAACCGAGAAAGAGCTCCTAGATGTAGTCCATTCCCTAAACAAGTTCAAACACTACATCACTGGTTATTGAACATTCGTACACATTGATCATGCTGCAATTAGGTATTTGATGAATAAACCTGATGTAAATGCTCATATCATTAGATGCTTGCTTTTATTTCAACAATTTGATTTGACCATTGTTGATAAGCCAGGTAAGGAAAATGTTATTGCTGATTTTCTGTCTAGACTAGATTTGCCTACAGGTGAAGAGGGGATGGTGGATGATCAAATGCCAGATGAACACCTGTTTTGTATTTCATCACAATTCCCACCACACCTATCCTCAAAAGAGAAGAGCAAGATAGTGAAGAAAAGCACCCCATTCACTTGGATTGGGGGAAACCTATTTAAACTTGGTCCATATCAGATTTTGAGGTGTTGTGTTAGGGAGGAGGAAGTTTTTGACATCCTCCTAACCTGTCATGATGGGCCCTATGGAGGCCACTTTGCAGAAAAAAGAACCGCCTTCAAAATTCTACAGGCAGGCTACTATTTGCCCACTCTTCATCAAGATGTCAGGAGATACATCAGCTAATGTGACCGATGTCAAAGGATGGGGAAACCAACTCCAAGGGATGAGATGCCCCTCCAACCTCAAGTGACTTTTGAGCCATTTGAGAAGTGTGGCATGGACTTTGTGGGTCCTATCAACCCTCCTTCAAACCAAAAGTCTTACATCATTGTGTGCATGGACTACCTGACCAAGTGGGCAGAAACAAAGGCAATCAAGGCAACAACAGAAGAAAAAGTAGCTGAGTTCTTGAGGGAAAATATCTTCTACTAGTTTGGCTACCCAAGAGAATTAGTCACAGATCAAGGAAGTCAGTTTACTTCTAACCAGATTGAAGACCTGCTCACTCATCACAAGATTAAGCACAAAACTTCCACCCCTTATCATCCGCAAGAAAATGGATCAGTGGAAGTCACTAACAGAGCTTTGGAAGAGATTTTGACTAAAGTGGTGAGAAACAGTAGAAAATATTGGGCAGATCGCTTGGTTGAGGCCACCTGGGCCTATAAAACTACTTGGAAAACTACAACAGGTTTCACACCCTATGAGCTGGTCTATGAGAAGAAGGTTTTTCTATCCATAAAATTTGAATATAACACATTAAGTTTGGCAACTTAGTTGGACCTAGATCTCAGCCATGCACAATAAGAAAGATTACTGCAGCTAAATGGATTAGATGAATAGAGAATGCAGGCCCTTCTCAACTCAGAGGTAGTCCAACTTCAAAGAAAGATATGGCATGATCGACACCTTAAAGAAAAGAAATTTTGACTAGGAGATTGGGCACTGTTATATGATTCAAGATACAAGGATTTCAAAGGAAAGCTGAGGACAAGATGGCTAGGACCATATACAGTTGAGAAATGCAATGAAAATGGTTCAGTCTTTATCCGGACCATTGATAAGGAAGCCATCCCCATGCTCGTCAATGGGCATCGATTGAAAATCTATAGGGAACCCCTTTCTAAGTAGGAGTTCATTGGAAATCTCGGTAAATTAGTGCTGGTAGTGGAGCAGGTCCCTGTCTCCACTCCACCCACACCTTGAACACACAAAAAAATAAAAAAAGAAAAGAAAAGAAAAAGAGAAAAATACAGAAAAAAGAAAA
>APFE030825398.1:24843-61763 GCA_000404065.3 Pinus taeda | reverse complement strand
AATAATAATAAAAGATCCTTGGGTGAAAACCTCTTGGAGGTGCCCAGGGTAGACAGTGAGGGTGAAAACCTCCTAGAGGTGCCCCAGCTGTCTCAAAAAAAGGAAAAAGAAAAAAAAAAGAAAAAAGGAAAAATAAACCTAATTTCTGTTGAACAAATTGCAGGTTGTAGGAAGGTCATTACAGTTTAGGAGGATCACACAAGACAAAGACAGAGGTCAGCACTAGGCTACAAGCATCACTCACTATCCATTCTTCCATGACCATTACCCTTTCCTAAGATTTGGTCTCATTCGGGCTAAGATTTCACCTTCTACAGGAAGTTCTATATCTTCTACAAGAATATCGTGTAGAACCTACAGACAAGCCAAAATCAATCTCAGAAGAGGACTCGAAGGTTGGGAATCTATCTATGAGGCCTGTAAACTTCCTTGCTTCCATCCATCACCATATGTCACCCTTTTTTCATCTCTATACACCTCCATTGCACTCATTTTTTATGTCCCTACACAGTCACAGACAGAAATCCTGTTTCCTTCATGCTGCTAGCGAAAATTTTTAATGAGAAATATAAGCAGCAGTTTTTCACTCACCATACCTGATACCCTCCATCTAGACTCCCTATCAACTGAGATCCTCATCAGCAACTATAGCCCTACTCATTCTAGCTTGCATTCCAAGAAGAGAAGCAACTACAAGACATCCTACAGGATTCCTGTAGCAACTGATCCCTCTGAAAGACATACTCTAGAGACAGGGACAACAAAGTATGGCATAAGAAACATGCATGGAGCTCTACTTGAATATGTGAACATCAGCAACAACCTAAGTCTGAGCATGCAATGCACATGCAACAACAACAAATGAAGAAATGGGTTCCAAAATCCGAAATCTGCATAACGCGACCGCGACTATGCAAGTAAGTGCCGAAACTTGTTCTTCAATTGCATAAATCATATTTCAAGGCTGCATGACTATGGGAATGGTTCGAATTGAGTGGAATTGGTGGCCAGTCAACTGGCCACCCTTGGCCAGTTACACATCCTCTTGGAATCCAAATGAGCTTCGTTAAATTCAAAATTACAGATTAGATGTGTAGCCAGCATGTGTGGAGTGTCCATTCAGGAAGAAATCGCCGGGACTAGTAGTGGTGGTGGCGGTTAATGGGAGAAAGGGAGGTGATGGTGGTCAAACAACATGTAAAAACTTTATGGCTGTGACGGTTGATCAACGGTCCAGTCCGGCCACCTCATCCCCTCACCACAAGTCACGCTGCAGTTAAAAGACATCTCAGTTGAAACTTCACCACCCTCTGTTCATTTTGCACTCACGACGTTCTCGAGTGGAATACACATCCACCACTTCCAGAGCAGTTAACCAGTCGTCCTCCACCAGTTTTCTGCTTGTTTTCAAAAATCTCTCACCTATCGGGCTCTACCGGCAGCACATTTCTATTCTACAGGAGTCGAGAGATTTCTACAGGAAGGGTTCTACAGGAAAGGCAGAGAACATCTCTGTGGAGTGGAAATTCAGGATTTTCATTGGAATTCAAGCTCAAAATGAGGTAGGCTCGAGAAAACTCCTTTATGCATGATTTTTTTGAGTAAGGTGGTAAATTGAACACATCAGTAGATTGAAAAAGAAAGTGGAAGTCTGTCTGTGCATTGAAAAAGTGAAAGTCTGCTTGCATATTTCCCTAAATCTACACAATTGTTTTTTCTCTTTGCATCCAAAATCTCCCCATCCTTTTTCAAATTCTCCTGTAAGAAAGATACATGCAACAATAAAGGCCAACTCATGTGTGTGTGTGAAAAAACGACTGTGCATATCTATCTACATGCTGAGAAAATAACCTGTGTCCTTATCCTCTGTTCTGTTAAAAAATTCTTTCTTTTCAAAACCACGAAATCAAATTCAAGGTGGCAATAGTTTAAAATAGGAGAATTATTGCCATTTGATATTGCAAAGAAGCACCGGGACATTCCTTCTTGGGTTCAGAAGAAACCAAATTCAACTATCCTCTGTTTCTGTGATTGACTGTTTTTTCCACTTGAGCATTTTCTTTTCTTGTTGAAACATAAAAAGAGCACTCAACACCATGCTAAGAGGATTCATAAGGAAAGAACCCTCAGACTCTAGCAAGTTGCATGAGCACCTTGAGGTGGTGGACCTTTTCACCCGGGCAAATTGGATATCCTTTTTTGATAGAATTCAGGGTTATGATGAGGAGATAACTGAAGAGTTTTTGGTGTCCCTGAGACCACATTCGAAGACACATGCCACGGTTAGTTTTAGGGGTTTGACCCTAGAACTTACACTTGAGCTCATCAATAGAATTATTGGTCTACCATTGGGGCTCCCTTGGAGCAAAGAGGAGAGATCATTGGGACAAGTTGCTAAGAAAACATTTTTTCTGCCCAAGGAGCATCCTGTAGAAGACAAAAATGGGGTTAGAAGGACAAGCTTGCCTCCTCTCTGGAGTGAAGTTTGTTATCAAATAATGAAGTATATCACATGTGAAGGGAGTTTTAACATTATTTATGGATACCATTTTAGGTTGCTACATGAATTAAGGTATGGGATGGACTTGCCTCCAGCCAAGAAACTGAGCAACCCATATTTCCTTCTTTAGTACTTAATTGAATGTGGTACAAAGCTAAATGAAGGGATCCCAGATTAGTTGGCCCATCATGGGCCCATCAAACTATTGGTGGAAGATGCTGTACACACCTATACTATCCCCATATCTTGGGAAACCTTCAGAAATATGTCCAGGGATGATAACATTAGAACTTTGGCTGAGAACATCACCCCATCCAGTAGTGAGGAGGGGGAGCAAATTGAAGAAATTGAGAAGAACAATGATGAAGGAGCACAAGAGATTGAAGCAGAGGGAAAAACAGAGGAAGAACAGAAAGAAAAAGAAGAATTTGACAAGACTGTTGAGCCTAAAATAGAGAAAGAGACAACAACAAAAACAACGAAGGAAAAGAGGACACAAATTGGAAAGGAAAAGTCTGAGAAGGCCCAAAAGAAAGGCTACTATAGCCAAAGCAGGCACCCAACAAAGAAAGGGAAAGACACACCCTGAGATATCAGTAATACAAATAAAAACAATGGACATAGAGATTTCTACAGGAAGTGAAGGAAAAGACTAGCAGAAAGAGAAATCCCCTAAGACATTGGCATGAGAGGCAGCAGCTGTGCTTGCTGCATTAAGCACACCTACAAAACAAAAAGAAAAAAGAAAGAGGCAAACCTCCATGTACTTTAAAGCCGGGAGAAGCACAAGGATCAAAGTGGGAAAACCCCAACCACAATCAATGGAACCAATTCTCATTGAGGACACGACCACTAAATAGAAAGAAGAGTATCCTTCCAGGATATCTATCACCTATGAAAGAGGAAGCCCAAAAACCTCCATCGAGAGAGAGAGAATTAGGATGATGGACTCAAAGGCAGCTCTACAGGAAGCTGAGAGATCTCTATAGGAAACTCTAGCCAAGTTAAAAGATACTAAGAAACTGGAGGAGAAGGCAGCCAAACAATCACAAGGAGAAGGCAAGACCGAGGAGATACTGGAACCAAGCCCTCAACCTATCTTGGGCTCATATTACAACTTGTTAGAAAGTGGAAAGATCATCCCATAGAAGTTTGTTGTACCACTTTTCTTTGCATTGGAACAAGAATGGGTTAGGACTCACACTTGGATGAGAATTGCCAAATCCAAGGGTGTTGCAGACATAAACCACCTAGAAAAACAGCTAAAAGAATCAAGAAAAGAGTTGGCCATGGTGAGGAACACAGAAAGCAGTGAAAGAGCGAAATTATAGGAGGAGAATGAGCTGCTGAAAAAGCAGTTGTAGCTACAGGAAGGTCATAAGGAAGATAGGTTGCCCATTTTGGGAGGGCAATAGCAGCAAGAAGGACCTCCAGCAGACAAGGAAATAACTGAGAAATAGTAGAGAGAGGAAAAGCTACAAGCTGATGTTGAGATGCTGACAAAACTACTGCAATAAAAGGAGTCTTAGGCATCAGAAGGAATAAAAGTTTTAAAAAAACAATTGCAAGAAAAAGAAGCCCACATGGCTTGCATGGCTAGCTGGGCAGTAGAAGCCTTACAATGTAGGCAACCTCTTAAGTCCTATGCATTATATCTTAAAGATCAATGGTTGCAATTTCAAATTAACACATTGGCCCAAGGGGGTGCCATTCCATTTCACAATTACAATCAGTTTACGTATTTGTGTGACAATAGCTCAGCTGAAGATAAGGCCAAGTTAGCAGAATTCTATTTACACAACTTGGCATTTCCAAACATGAATCTATGGGACCCCAATGCTACATTGGGAGATGTGAAACTCATGGCACACGTCTTGGTTAAACCATGAGGAAAGGAGGGCAGTAGAAATTCAGAAAGTTATGGACAGGGAGCTAAGTGAGCCACTCATGATCAGTGCAGAACCAGAAGATCCCTCAGCTTTAGTATATGCTCATCATCACCTTGCCAACAACCCTTAGGTTCTCCCAGACTACGTTGAAAGGCAAGCTCAGGCCATTGCTCACTTTGAAGACATGGAAAGACTATTTGGTGATAACTGCATTCATGCTTACACAAGGAGATGGAACACATTGTCCCACAGCCTGAAAATAAGAGAATACGACTCCCCAACCAGAATGAGGGAGGCTTTGGCAAGAGTGCCACTTTATAAACAATCAATACAAAATTTGAAGGCCAACTAGATTGGCCTAAAGTTCAGTCCTCCATTACTTTTAGGACTACTGGAAGGGGTCAAAGAAAAAGAAAAACATAGGCAATGGGAGGAAGTAGAGATAAAGGCAGGGTTTCATGACCGAGAAGAGGACATCACCTCGGAAGCCTGGGATGTCAGAGAGGTAGTCAAAGCAATCAAAGATGATGAGCTGGATTAGTTGCTCAGAGGATAAGCAACACATTCAGTAGGGGGTGATGATGAGCCCCAAAAATTGGTAACTTTATGGGCTCATTTTTCCTATTATTCACGATTAATCCACCATTGTTCATAGTTTTATGCATGCTTTTGAATATATTTATGTTAATTGAATGAATGAGAATAGTCACTTGACCACAAAGTCTAATATGTGCTTATTGTGGATTTTTGGACATCTTTTGGACAAGGGTCACACATTTATGAGAAAGTTGGCAGCCAAATATGAAGGAACAAGGCTGAGGATTTGTAGGAGGGGTGTCTCCTACACTAAATGATCCCTTCGTCGAGTTTTCCACCATCAGCTCAGAGTTCAACAACCTACCAAAGATGATTTCAAGGGGCAACCAAGCAAGTTTTGTGGAGTGGTTGATTAACTACAGTTTTGGACAACCAAGCTCCAAAAGTTAAGGAGGACTGTTGGAAGTTTTCATGTTGCATAAGTAGGAAGGCTTCAAGCCTTGGTAGTTTAGCCATTGAACAATTGTTTTTTCACTTTAGTGAAGCTCTGCATTTCAGCTCATTTTCAAGCTCTTGATGTAAACCGTTTTGTGACATGATTATTATTTTTGAGTAATGGAGATGATTTTTTCTTTGCACCAGCTCTAAGCTTTCTTAGGAGGCTGTAGCTCTTGGGGTTGGGCCCAACCCAAGTGCCAGTACCTCCTCTATGTACTTTTATGTGTTTTCTTGCATTCATAGAATAGTTTCTGTTATTTAGGTTAAAATCTTTCTTTGTTACTTAGGTTGTTTTTGATGATTAAGATAGTTTTATGCTCCAGGTTGATTTGATAGTTTGGTGATAGAAAATATCTATAAAAAGGCCATCAAGCAGTCCTTGATCTCATCTCTCCCTCCTTGGGACCATGAGCTAAGACCAAGGCATACTTGCTGCCACAAAAACACTATTTTGCCTTCCAACGCAATTTCTAGTGTAAGATTTTAAGTTGGAAAAGTTGATATCAGTTGTGTTTGCATGTTTAGATCTGTTTTTGCTTAGTTTCCATAGCTATCTTGCATGATTTCCTGTCTATAAACCTCTTTTCATCATGTTTCTAGTTTTAAGGTTAGATTAGGTCAAGATCGATAAATCTTTGTTTTTCCAGTCTTTGTTCGATCAGTTTTGGAAAATCATGTGTAGAGCATCTATAATACATCCCTATCTACTCTTCCTCCATCATACAACTTGGTCCAACCCCTAATTCAAGATTCCTTCCCTTCATTTGCCACACTTTCCCAAATTTCCCAAATTTCTACATTTTTGTGCAACATTGCTCCCGCCATCCTTGAAAAAATCCAACCACCTTCGTCACTCCTTAGCTTCATTTACCAGGTCCTAGACCCCTTAACATTCTTATCCATCCTTGATTTCCACTTTCCCACTGTTTTTCCACCATCAACCCTCTAAAATCCACCTTCGGACTATTCATGTAGAACTTCCTGTAGAACCCCTGCAGACTTCTTGTAGAAGTTCACGTGAGCAGTTCTTCGAGATCTGATCACTGTGAAATTATCTAGAAGGGTGCTAGGAACCCCTGAGGCCCTCTTCTCACCTTCCCAACCTCCTGTGAGCGGCCACTCCATTTCCTTTTGCCAATAAACCCTTGCACAATAAAAAATAGTTAAAGCACATGCATAATAATTCTGCAAAATTACTCAAAAATACAAAAAGATGCTTTTTCCATATTTTTCTTAGAAGTAGCTTAGTCACATGCATTTTACCTTTCTCAGAGTCAATGGCATCCATTTTAGTAGCTTTCATCTCTTTTCTTGCACCAGTAGGGTTAGTCAGTAAAACTAGGGGTTGCATTTCCTTTTAGCTTTTAGCTTCTAGGGTTTGCATTTCCTTTCAGCTTTCAGATTCTTTGTGCAAGTAGATTAGCCTCTCTGGAGTTAGTTTTCATCCATCATAGTTAAAAGCTTCTTCTAAGAACTCATAGAAGTTGTCTTAAGCCCTTAGTGAACTTGTGCCAGCTGATCAAGTGACAACCTGCAGTAAGAGCTAGTACTTGTGCATATAACATCGTCGCTTCCAAGTTTGTTACGAACTACCAAGTTGATAAAAGTAAAGAAGGGAGTCCCAGGAGTTACAGCATCATTGCTGCAATACTAGAGCCCACCATATTTGAGGGGTTATTTTGGAAGTGCCAAAGTCATCCTTTGTTGTAGAATTTTTATTTTTGTGCCAAGATTGTTGTTTCCAATGGATTTTTAGTTAATTGGATGGATTGAAGAGGTGGGGCATTGCGATATTAATTTATCTTATTTGGAGTAGTGTGTCGAGTTGAGTGAGTAGGAAACTTGCATTGAATTGGGGCTTTCTGTATCTTTTGGAATCTACCCAAAAACAAATTCTAGGTTTTTCTAGGTTTTATGAGAGGAGTTTGTGGTTAAAATTTCAGAATTTTCTAGGTAGTATGTAGAATGTAAATGAGTTGTCCTTCATCATTTCGTTTTATTAGTGAATTGGGTAATTCACACCACTTGGTGGGCTTGATTTTGGCTTGTATTTAAGCCAAACCGTTTTTGGGTTTTTATGGATTTGATGTGACGAGACTTACGTTAAATTTTTAGAATTTTTGGAGCAGTATTGAGGGGAAAAACAACTGTTTATTTTCAGTAGCAACGACATAATTTCTAGGCAGTGTGAATTAATTTTATTTGGGTTATTTTGTTGGGCCTTTGTAACAACAATAAGGGGATATTGAAATTTTAAATTTTATTGGCTCATGGATGAGGCATTGAGGAAACTCACAACCCTTAGTGCTGACCCTATCTCTAGAGGAAATTTTATGAGAATATTTTTGGGAGGGTTTATATTTTGGAAATATGAGGAACCAAAGAAGAAGCAGTCTCAAGAGCTCCCAAAGAAGAGCCAGAATCAAATGAGGAGAGAGAATATTTGCTTCACATGTCAAGGAACATGGACACTAGATCACACATGTAAAACTGACAGAGAAGCAAAAACTAAAGAAGAGCGAGGAATGATAAAAAACTCAAGTTAATAAAGAAATGAAGGGCCCATGTTTGAGTAGGAGCTACATGTAGAATGCTTTAACTTGCATGGAAACACCTTTGAGGAGCATGAACAATTGTGTGATAGCAACCTACCTATGCCTCTCCATTTGATTATTGTAGATGGTGAGAAACAATTTGATTTCATGCATAAAGAAAGGCCAAGAGAAGACACTCAAGAGGATTTGAGAAATGAGCCATTGGTGGTGGCCCAACATGAAGATTACTTAGCGATGCAAGGACATGAGAGGAACGATATGCACAATGTGCGGGATGAGCCATTTTTGGAGAGTCAGCTAGTGGCTCATGTTTAGCCCAATATGGAGGATGAGCAGACACCCTTGGGGCCAGTCATTGAAGTGGAGCAAATTGATGTGCAGGCAACCTCTAGGGAGGTAGTATTCGCAAACATCTATCATTACGAGGTGTTGGAGATTGACTAGGTAGTTTTACAGGAGGCTAATATGTGCTAGGAGTTGGAGATTGTGGTGCATCCATCCTTGGGTCTACCCATTGATGAGGTGAAAGTAGATATAATTGTGGCTAGAAAAGTTGCAACATATTCTGACAACAACCCTCTCCAAGAGTTCATAGACAGGGCTTGCAGCACAGTTTGCCCACTTTTTCTCATTAGAGGGAGAAAGGCAGGATTTCTTGAACATGTTTTGACTATCTAGGTGGAGAATCAGGTGTTGAGCATGGATCAATATCAACATAGCGGATGTATTCCTTGCATAGGAACCCATTCATTAGATTGGTGAGAGACCATGAGCTAGTGACCTATTGATGGAGTATCATTTTTAGTCAGGAGTAGTGTACTGCAGGAGCCCTTAGAGGTGATGCATATTACATGCTTCAGTTAGCAGTAGGATGTAGGCTAGCCACTCATCAATATTTTAGCACAACATCAGTATGATGAGACTGACCTTGGTTTATGCCAAGGGTTGTATTGGAGAGAGGTGATGAGTTGGTATGTGGTGGATGGAGCAACATTCACAGTCAGAGCTATAACATAGCATGAGCCATGGAGCATTGATGGCCCTTTTTAGTGGCAACGAGATCCAAGAGGAGTTGTTTATGACAGGTTCAATTGGAGATTGGTCTGGGATTTTGGCATTGAGGGGTTCATTCATGATGGGTTGACGCAGGATAAGGGTATCACCCAGTGGTTCGTATGGGATGCTATCATTGGGTCTCAATTGTGTGGGGCCACTAGATTGGTCCATAACTATGGATTGCTTGAGGGCAAGCAATCTTGGGGCGGGAGGACTGTCATGTCCCCATTTTTATTTTTCTCCATAGTACAACTAGGGTGGATTTCCAGGATAGGGGATGACCTGGTCAGAGGAGTAGGTTTATGTCATCAGGGGTGCCGATGGAGTTTTGATGGTTTTTTATGGGATTGATGGCATTCACTTGGCATATTCCATAATCAACATAGTTTTCATTTTTTTATATTGCATTTTGACAACTTTAAAAAATCAGCATTATTATTGGGCATAACTTAATTAATTATGCTCGAGGTGGGATTCCGAGGAGATTAATTGATGGAACACCTCAGTGTAATAGCCCATTGGAACTAGAACGAGAATATCTACATGATGGGACTTTTGGATGGGAGTTTCAATGATCTGAGGAGACATAGTGGCCAATTTACCTTTTTTCCCACATTAAAAGAATATTCTAATTAAAATAAAAGCGGGAAAAGTGCTCTATGATTAAAATAATAATAAAATAGAAGATTCTAGAGGGGTCCATCAAATCTATAAAAGAGTAGGAGGAGGCCATTGGAGGACATCTGGGTTTTGATATTGTTTCTTGTATTTGAGGTTCAGAACTCAGTTCTCTACTCCATTTCTAGCCCCAGGATAGAAACCCTCAGGTGATTTAGAGAGATTAGGCAAGCACCCATCTCTTCCCTTGGTGAATCCATTCAGGGTTCACAAGTTGTAGTGTATTGGTTTTTCAATTTGTTTTGGAGGCCGATTGCAGCATTATTATAGATCTATCTGAGGCCATTGATCTTAGCTATATGAGTTGTATTTGCATGTAAACCCCAGTTCTTCTAATATAATAAAGATGAGGATTTCCTGTTCATTGTGTTATGAGATTGTAGTGCTTTATTTTCTTATTTTTACATGGCAATCTTCTGTTAAATGTATGATAAATTTTATGTGAAGAGCTTGTTCCAAAATATTCTCATTTGGGACATTACAAAGAGACTAATTCAGATGTAGCAACAGAATGGAAGAGCCATGTTGAGGTACACTTGTGCAGTGTGAACACAGGATATTGTGGCAACATCGATCACGGGGCAATAGAAGAATAAAACCCAGGAGCTGAGATGAGCAATGTGGAGGAAGAATCATAGTTTCCAGAGAGCTAAGCGGAAAATGTTGGAGTGTGTTCACTACTGTGTAAGGCTAAGTGAGAGCCTATTCTGCAAAGAGAGGCCAAGAGTGCATATGTAGAGGTAAGTGACCCTGAGAGCTACGCTACTATGTGTTAGGCCGAAAGCCATTTGTGCGCTGTGTGAAAGGTGTAGTTGCCTGTGTTGCTATGAGAAAGTAAAAATTCACCTGTGCTGTGTAAGAAAGTCAGAAAGTTTATGTGCTACGAGAAAATCCAAAGGTGCCTGTATAGAGAAAGAAGGCCAAGAGTTGAGCCTATGTTGTAGAGAGCAAGAGGTCGAGAGCTGAGAGCATGCAAATGAAGAGCAAAGAACAAAAAGCTCTGTGGATGATGATGAGTGACTGTTGTTGAGCAGATCAGTGGGCTGCTATAGAGTGAGCAATGTGAGTAGAGAACAAAGTTGTTATCAGGCAGAGTGGTTGCCAAATTACAAAGAACATCTGGTTCCTATTTGATTGTGGGTTGAACTAGCATAGTTTCCAGAGAGCTAAGTGAAAAATGTTGGAGTGCGTGCACTATTGTGTAAGGTTGAGTGAGAACCTATTCTACAAAGAGAGGCCAAGAGTACGTATGTAGAGGTAAGAGACCCTGAGAGCTACGCTATTATGTGTTAGGCCGAAAGCCACCCGTGCACTATGTGAAAGGTGTAGTTGCCTACGTTGTTGTGAGCAAGTCTGAATTCACCTGTGCTGTGTAATAAAGGTCGAAAGTGCCAGTGCTG
The DNA here is from genome assembly GCA_000404065.3 of Pinus taeda. Classification (NCBI taxonomy): domain Eukaryota; kingdom Viridiplantae; phylum Streptophyta; class Pinopsida; order Pinales; family Pinaceae; genus Pinus; species Pinus taeda. The sequence goes on along the minus strand of APFE030825398.1, from coordinate 50,650 downwards.
TGAGAAAGTATGAAGGTGCCTGTACAGATAAAGAAGGCTAAGAGCTAAGCCTATGTTGTGGAGAGCAAGAGGTCGAGAGATAAGTGCATGGAGATGAAGAGTAGAGAAAAAATGGATACGTGGACAACGATGAGTGACTGCTATTGAGCAGATCAGTGGGCTGCTATAGAGTGAGCAGTGTGAGCAGAGAACAAATTTTCTACCAAGAAGAGTGGTTGCCAACTTACAGAGAACATTCGATTCCTATTTGAGAGTGGGTTGGTGCCTGCATACAGGAAGTTGGTGCTTCCATATCTATTGGGTTTTTAAGAAAGCTTGGGGGTTGGTGCCTCCTGCAAGTTGGATTGCAAAACTCCAAGGAGCTACAAGTTGCTTCTTGCAAAAAATTCATGAGGTTGGTGCTTCTGGTAAGCTATATAAATGTCTACAAAAAGAGGGAGTTGGTGCTTCCTCCTAGTTGTTGATAGAAAACAATCAAAGGGAGTTGGCTCTTCCTCTGAGTAGGTGCTTAGAAAATAGATTGATGTAATAGAGTAGGTTCTCTGATTTACATCAATAGAAACAAGATTTGGTGGTGTTTTCCTGAAAAGGTTTCCATGTCAAAACCTTGTTTCTCATGTGTATGATGCTCATGGTATGTATGCTTGTATCTTGATTTCATGTTGCTGCCATATTACATATTGCCGATGATTATATGGATGGGTGCCAAGCTTGAATAATAAAATTAAATAGGCATACAAGTTTAAAATTAACCTTAATATTGATTCACCCCCCCTTAGTATTATCATTGTTTCCATCAATTGGTATCATATCCACGTTCCTTTAGGAATAAATTAATCAATAGAAGGTATATCAAAGGAAAACAATGGATAATTGACCTTGGCTAAAAGAAGAAGGAGTTCCATTTTTATATAGATTAGGCCATGAACACTGGTATGAAATATGGAATGTTAGAATGTGTTAATGGTGCTAGACCCACCAAAATTTAGGGGATCTACCCAATATGGAGTCCCAACTAGACCTCACACCATTTGGTGTAGGAGTCCCATCCGGTGTGATGGCCCAGTTTCCATTATCTTAGAGACTCTCCTTAGCTATAGTTGTTCAACACATGAGTGTGTTATGCTTGTATCTTCAAAAAGAGAGGTGAGTATGCCTGGGTTCTCTTAGTATAAAGGGAGAGGGTAAAGTGAGCCTCTAGATGAGAGGTAATAGTACCACCCAGGGAGAGACACATGCAAACCAACAAGGGTCTATCCATCATCTAGCGGAGTAGTCCACAGTGGATGTGACAGTAGTTTAAAAAATAGTGCAAGGGAAATCACACACACCATCGAATAGAGTAGTCCACATGGAGGTGATGGTCGTTATAACTAGTAAACAAGAATGGATTCTCTAATGTCTTGCAGAGTAGTCCACAAGGAAGAGATAACAATGGAAAACAATATAACACATCTTCAACAATGTAAGTACTAAAATAATGAAAGTAGTTCAAATATCTTAGTACAGGTTAACAAAACATGCATTACAAATGTTTAAAGAGTAGTCTTACAAACATCTATTAAATGTGTGTGAAAACATGCTGGCCTTAACAATCTTCTAAATTAAGCAAAAGTCCGAAGAAACATTTGTACAACATACATCACTAGTCCTAGTAGTGGGACATTGGAGCCAAGACTACTAACTCTCGAGGCTTTGTGGGAGGAGTCAAGGTGAAAAGTACTTGCTCATACAATGGGAGGGTTATATATAGCCAAGGGTGATGCTTGACCCTTGTGACTCTTGGAATACCCTAGCGACTATTAAACTTCCCATGAATTTTAAACATACATAACCCTTTGACTTCTTGTGTGCATCCATTAGACTTCACTTTACAATACATTCAATTACAACGAATATGGCCCATAATGGTGATTTGGCAAGATAATTCATGACACAACTCGAAATGACACTGCTACATGTACTAGCTGATTGCGGTGTCCATGTCAAGCTGTTGTGTTGTTGAGTGATGGATGTACTCCTGGCGTGATTTCTCTTCTCCTTCGCATCGCATAGTGCTGCTAGGTCTATGATGGTGTTGGTCTTGCTTGATGGTTCAATGCATGTGTTCCTTTTTCTTGTTGCTTGATATGCTTGGTATGTCCGTCCAACTGCAAGTGAGTCTTCTAACATGTGAGCTCCTTCTTCATCTTGTTTGTCATCTCACCATGATATATCAATATACATGTTCCTACAATTCACTCATGTTGGGATGAAATCAAATCTAAAACCTCCTAGTCTAGCATGATGCATTGTTCTCATTTTTCGGGTGACAAGGAGGGAGGACAACACACTGAGACAAAGCAGAGTGCAACTCAGGAAAGAATGAGGAATTCTGGAAGGAAAACCTACACTATTGGGAAAATATGTGTAGTGATCACTAGGAGGCAAGATAGCATAGTGAAAGGCACCAGTGTCAGCTGTAAGGTCGGACTTGAGGGGAGACACCTCTTCGTAGTTTCTAGATGGAGGACAGAGTGGGGATGCAGAGGTATTGCTGGGCAGTTTGGCATGGTTTCCAGAGGGAATACAGAGTAGGGATCTAGAGGGATTGCTGGTCATGACTACACAATTTACAGAGGGAAGACAGAGCAGGGCTACAAAGGGACCCATTGAGCATGATTGTGAAATTTGTAGGAACAGTGCATGACAGGTAGCAGGGGAACTATTAGACATGTTTTTCTAATTTATGAAGATAGTGCAGAGCAAGGCAGCAGGAGTCAGATCATAAATTCTACACAATTTCTAAGAATAGTATAGAGTAAGGCAATTGAGGACCATCTAGGCATGTCTGCATAGTTTTTGGGTGTAGTGCAGAGTTCTAGCAGGCAAGAAGGAGGCATAATGACTGTGCTTGAGAAATGCACAATTCATTTAGGACATGGAGGTAGTTTCTCTGCAATTATGGGAAGAAGACAAGCTACTGACCTTTGAGATTACATAGTGTAGCTAACTTGGAGGATAACCTCAAGCACTGTGTAGTTCTGGGTAGTACAGCAAGGTCACTGAAGGCTGAGATTGCGCAGTGCATCTCAGTCGGGGTCCAGTGTAAGAGGGTTGTTCAGTTGGGAATATTTTCAGGAAAATGGCTAACTGTCGAAAGCAAGGGAACTTACACAGACTGACATAATGATTATACACTTAGCATGCATGATTATGAGACAACATAGAACACCATGACAACAAGACAAAACATTCCCTCAGCGAGACTACCTTGGAGTTGAGAGCGACCAGTGCGACACTTGTGATAGACCTTCAGACGACTGTGATGACACTTGCATGAAAATGCTTACAACTTTGTGTGTGAGTGTGATGGGTGTTCACATAGTGAAGACAACCAAAATAGACAAAGAGAAACCTTAAAACTCACCAGAACTAGATCGTAAGCATGACATAGAAATCAACATGCTGAAAGATGACCATTGGTCAAACAAAAAAAAGGTGAAAGGGCTTCACAAGAGCTCATGGGGTGAGCTTGAATGTTTGTAACCATCAAAGGGAAAACCAAGGAAGGCTTTGAAATTTGGATGCAACCAAAAATTTTGGAGGGTCTTGCAGTTGCTACAACACTGAGCGACCCACTAGTTGAAAACCAACTTCTCTGTTTTGGTTCATTTTTAGTGCAGGGCCTTGGCCTTTTTGGGAGTATTGTTTCATTGTGAAAATCACTTCGGCTTCCCTACTTACCCCATGGAAAAACAAATTTCACCTTGTACCGACTCAGTTGAGCACAATACAAAATTTAGCCAGATCATATTGTTTCAAATCAGAAAGGGTAATTTCTCTTGCGAGCTTAATATTTTCAGAGTATAAGTTTTCATCTTTGGTGTTGCTCCGTTGCCAGCATGCCTAGAAAATACCTTATTGGAGTCACATAGGAACACAAACATTGCTCCACTTCCAGCGAGCCCAGACAATACCTTGGTGGAGTTGCTTGCTTCACCTCTCTGTGCAGGAATCCTTTCTCTTCTTTTTCCTTTGTTATTTTCGAAAGAGGACTGTGCATAGGGACTTATTTATTTTTAGGGCAGAAGAGGGATCCCAAATTATTGAGATCATAATAGGTTGTTCCTTCACAGAATCATGTGATGGCCTCTGATTCGATTTTGCTCATTTAGATTTTCCCCTTCTCTGTTTCTACTAGTTGGATAAGATTGAACACACAGAGTATAAAACTGAGTATAGGCATGAGGTTTCCTAGTATGGACACAAGTTCATGGTTTGAACAAAATCTTTCCTTACAGAAAGATTATATTTTCTGTCAAGACTTCATTGGTCAAAATTTACAACCAATCACAAAGAAGAGGGACACAGGACTTGCCAAGCATTATAATGTCACAAGACTCTTTGAACTTCAGCAACATGCACATTCAAAAGCCAGAACGTAGTGTAGGACAACACTTATTTACAAAAAAAAGAAACAAAACAACAAAGCAAGAAAATCAACAAAGAAAAGAACAAAACAATAAAGAAAAGGAAATAACAGAACAAAAATGAAAGAAATATGTACACAGTGTGGGGCATGACCCTAAATCAATGAAAATAATATTTTAAGTCTTGGCCATTGACATGGAGAGTGTCAATCTTCTCGTCAAGTGATTGTAAACAATATGTGTATTGGCCACGCTTCTCGTGAATGGTGAATGGGCCAATCCACAGGGATTGAAACTTTGTGTGTTTGCCTTTGTATTTGTGGGGTTTATCCCACTTCAAGACTAAGTCACCCACAACAAAGCTGGTACTCCCTACAAAATTCCTATCGAACCATCTCTTGATATGGTTTTGGTGAAGTGTAAACTTTTCTTTTTCTTTCACCCTTTATTCTTGTAGCTTGTGCAATGTGTCCATCCTATGTTGAACTAATAGACAAGACGTGCCTTGGGATTCTTAGGACAATTGGAGGGCAGTCAAGTAGATATTCAGTGGGAGGATGGCTTCTTTTTCGTATACGAGGAAGTAGGGGGAGGTATTAAAATAGGGTTTGGGTGTGACTCAGTCAACCCATAGAGAATTCACTAGAGCGGAGTGCTAGTTTCATTATTCAGAGTAAATGGTCTTTTTTATGATGCGGATAATATTTTTGTTTGTGGACTTGGCAAGACCATTTCCCTGTGAGTAGTAGTTAGAACAATGCCAACAAAATACTATTTTTCAATGCGAATTCATAAAGCTCTAATGAAGATATGTACATTTGATTGTAAAAAAAAGTGATAAGGGAATGCCAAACCTCGAGATGATGTTCTGTCTTAGGAAGTTGATGACTTCTTGGGCATTCACTTGTTTTAGTGGATCTCGTTCTATCCACCGCATGAAGTAACATATAGCAGTTAATATGTATCAGTGTTGCTTTGATGAACGTGGGAAAATATCCCCAATTATGTCCAGGCCCCATTGTTGGAATGGTTCGTCCACTGCAATAGGCTGCAGTGGGGCTGCTGACCTTCCTTTTCTGCTGGTAGATCTCTGATAGACCAGACACTTGCAGGAATGGACATGTATTGGAAATACTAAGGGGGGGGGGGGGGGTGAATCAATATTCCTTTAAATTAGTATCATTATTAATATTTCAGAGCATTAGTTAATCTTCAATTACTATCAGTGTTTATACAATGATAGTAGTAAACAAAGGAACACAAATGCACACAATCTTTAAGGTGGAAACCCACTTCGAGACAAAAACCACCTGAACACTTTTCTAATAATTCTTTAATCTTCAACTCTAATTGAAAATAAAGCTCTAACTTCCTATAATATAGAAAATCATTCTTCTCCAGCTCCCACTGGATGGACGCTCTAACGCCCAAGATTATTCATTAGTCAACTGAACGGATGCCCCAACACCTAATGAGCTACAATTCACCCTAGCACCACCCTACCACCTTGAATTTTTCATAGGCTTGAACCTATTGGTGACTTCATGCACTAGCTTAGCACCACCCTATCACGCAATAGAAGAATAAAAGAAGAATGGACTCCTGTACTAAGGAAAGTGGTCCACTTTACAATGATATAGAATGATGTAGAAGAAGAAGACACACTAGACCATAACCCCAACTATGACACAACCACCTAATGATGATCCTAGAACTCCCGACACTACCTCTTCAACTCTTGGCAAATAGACACTTGTACAACTTTTACAATGTTGCTTTTATAATGACTCTCTACAATGATACTTTTACAATGACTGTATGCAGTGTTGCCCACTTGAACACTTCATGTGGTGAAATTCTTGCTGCTTTTCTGCACCTTGATTGCTTCTCTTGTCATGCTACCCTTTATCACTCTTCAGAACATTAGATTATGCATTTATTCTTCTCTTGATGAATATATAATACCTACAAAAAGTCTTCAAGGAAATACCCATGACATGATAACAGCAAAACTTACCTCATCCTGCAGAGCATATGTCAGTGCTAAAAAAAACAAAAAAAATTATAATACAAAGAACCTAATACAATTAAGAGATGAATATGCATATACAAAATATACTTACTTGGATCTTACCTCTACTGCATCATTTTGCTACACCTTGCTCTTTGTTGCCCTACAAAGTCCGGTCCTTTGCAACCCTTGATAACACTTGATCTAGTTTTTTTTCTTGCCTTCTAGGAGCACGATATTGAATCTGATGTATCTTTGTGATTTCAGATCCTCAATATGTGATATTCGGTCTTGTACTAGCCCTTTGAGTCTTCATTCCAATGCCACAATTCTTACCCAATTTGGATTCTTCAAGGCAACGTTATTCCCAATCTCTCACAATGACCTAATTATGGACTAGTTCAGTTGAGCTAAGGTATACATCATGCCACGTATCACTATTTCGTCCATTAGCTCTGACATTGATACAGAGAGAACTAAATTCTTTGTATTATCTGCCACTTTTTACAGAATTCCAATCTGCTTCTCAAAGAGAGAGTTATGATGATTTTCCCAAGGTCACCGCTTTGAGATGCAATTCAGGAGCTTGTAAGAACCCTAACTTCCATAGATCATATCTTCGAAAATATAGAAAACCAATATCTGAAACTCATCCAGGACATTCATCATGATTTTGGTGCAAATGGATTTTAATTTTAGCATCTAAGACTTCGCAGAAATAAAGTTATAGTTAAAATTCAACAATCACGACTTTTGGAGTATATATGAGATTTCTTTTTATAGAGTTGAGAGGGGCTTCTATAGAGAATGTTGTATGGATTTTAGGAGATTAAAAAATTATTAATTATTTACTATTCAATGACCAAAATCAATGATAAATTTCATGCCACAACCCCATGGGGTTTCTCTCACTAATTGGGGTTACTAACTTCAATCTCGTATAACGTACAAACCACAAGGAATTACGAGGAGATCTATATACCGATAGAAAGATATTTTTGAGTATAGTATTCCTATAATGGTTATGAGACAAGAAACCATGAATGATGATGCCCAATATGCCATGGAAGTTCAGGGTCATCCTTGGCGCTACTTGGGTTGCCATCAATGACAACCTCATATCATATTTAGATCAACAATCTCCCCCTTTTTCATTGATGGCAACACAAGTACTCGCCTTGCGATCAGGGAACCTCTTCCTACTACCTTCTCTCACCCTTCGATATCAATGGCAAAGGGTAACTCCCATTGACGCACAGCCATCCTGCGGACCTATACACACTTCCACTCCCACTTTATTTTCTAAATAAGGAAAATGTAATGAGAACTTGGGAGAATCCCAATCTTCTGGTGAAGATATTAAAATGATTCACGAGGTAAAGATTTAGTGAAGATATCAAAAATTTGTTCTTTTGTCCTAACATATTCAATTTTGATATTCTTTTCAGTGACTTGTCCTCTAACAAAATGATATTTCATTAGAATGTGCTTTGTATTTGAATGCATGACAGGATTCTTGGCGATGTTGATGGCACTGGTGTTAACAAAAGATGGGAATAGGCTCACTGAATTATACTTGAATATTTTGCAAATTTTGTTTCATCCAAAGGAATTGAGTACAACAAGTTGTCGCTGCAATGAATTCTGCTTCCGTTGTAGATAACAGGATTGAGGTTTGCTTTTTCTCAACCTTGATATGAGACAACCACCTAGATAGAATGCTGCTCCACTAGTACTATTATGATCATCAACGCTTCCTGCCCAATCTGCATATGTAAAGGCTTGAATAATGAGATTGTTGCCATTGGGATACCATAAGACATATTCTATTGTTCCCTTTATATATCGAATAATTCTTTTGACGAAAATAATATGTGATTATTTTGGTGCTGCTGGGAATCTTGCTACTTGTCCAAATACTTGCATAACATATGGTTGGGAAGATGTTACATATAGAAGACTACTAATCATAGATATGTACAACCTCTGATCCACATCCTTAGATGAGTCGTCTATGCTCAATTTGCAACCTGTTACCATTGTAGTAAGGACGGGTTTGCAATCTTCCATTTAAATTTATTGAGAATTTCCTTGATGTACTTGGCTTGACATATAAATATTCCTTTCTCTTGCTGAGATATTTGAAGCCCTAAGAAGTATGTCAACTCACTAAGTAAATACATCTCGAACTCACTTTGCATCTTTGTAGAAAAGTTCTTACTTAGTCGATCATCATTGCTACCAAATATTATATCTTCCACATATACCTCAACGATTTTTAAATTATCTTTATCTATTTTTACGTAAATATTTCTATCATCAGTACCTTTCTTGAACCCTTCTTGACATAGATATCCATTAAGATGAGCATACCATGCTCTAGGAGCCTGCTTGAGACCATACAAAGACTTCTTTAACCTGCAAACATAGTCTTCTTTTTCTGATAGTAGAGAACCTTCAGGTTGTTCAATGTAAACTTCTTCTTCTAATTCGCCATTAAGAAATGTTGACTTAAGATCCATTTGGTAGACTTTTATTTTTCTTGAACATGCATAGGCAAGAAACATCCTGATAACTTCCATTCTAACAATGGGAGAAAATGTTTCTTCAAAATTGATTCCTTCAACCTATGGATATCTTTGGCAGACTAATCTTGCCTTGTTCCTAGTAACCTGTAATCCTTCAACTGTTTAGCTCCCCTTGAAACTTTAATGAAACTACCATCTTGTTCAAACTACCTTCATGTCAATAGTAGACTTGTGCCATATATGGCTACATAGACTCGTGCAAAAACATTAAGGAGTCAACAAGGCAGATTGTTCAAAATAATGAGTCACCTAATGGGCCATCTTAACTTGAGTCATTATCTGAAGCAACTGCTAATTCCTCATGACCTTTTGCTTTTAAAAATCTTGAAAACATAACTACTAAAACCTTGTTATCTACTTTGTCTTCATGTACTTGTTTCCTTTTCCAGACTTTCTTATTCCTACAATCTCAAGCCATGTACCCATAATTATGACACTTGAAGCATTCAATGTTGTCCATAGGCAATTCCATCTGATATCTGCAATTGCAAGCGCTATGTCCATAGTTATGGCATTTGAAACATTCAATTTTGGCCCATCTAGCATGTATTCTCTTCTAACAAAATCATCATGGAACCTGTCTCGTGATCCTGCAAACTTGCTTCTAGGGTTTTGTAGATAATGATTGTACCTGTCAAAAACTTCACAATCCCTAGCCATATGTCCATAGTTAGCACATAAAAAGAAATAACCATTAAATAAATGAACATACCTCGAAGATTTTTCATTCTTCTTTGGAGGCAGTGTTGTAGTTTGTTGTGGTCCTTTGTTCTTGATTGCTTTGGTCTTGTTTTTCAAAGTTGCAACATTCTTCTTTGGATTTTCACTTTAATCAATTTCCTTCTTAAAATCATCCTGCAAAGCTGTGGAGCTTGTACCTTCACCACCTGGAGCTTTACCATATTTAATTGCCTTCATTTTTTCTTCTTCATCTATCTTATCTTGTAAGTGTTCTTTTTGTGATCCCTTGAGTTTGTTGATCTCATCAATCAAGTTCTTCTTGCTTTTCAGTAAGATCTTCTTGAAACCATCTTTTCAAGATCTTCCTTCTTTTTTCTACCTCCTCACCTGTAGCTTGAGAAGAGTGGTCTTCTCTACTTCTATGTTGAGAACTTGTATCTATTCCTTTTGGATCTCATTTTCAATCCTGAGCTTGCTTATTTCTATTGAAGATGTTTCTAATTCCTTTTGATTTTGGTCAACGACGGATATGTATCTTTGATCAGATTCCTTCCTTTCAATTTCTACTTCCTGCATCTGTTGTGTAATCTTACTAATCTCTGCAAATGCCGTGTTGAGTTCTTGTTGCTTCTGTTGGACTTTTCTCTTGAGGTCTCGTGTTGTTGTATTATTGATTTCTTCCAACGCCCTTGATTTATTGGCATAGTTTTGGACAATGTTTCCCTTCTTCACTTCCTTACACAACGAGATTACCTCGGCTTCTAATGCTTCCCTTTCTCATTTGCTTTCTTCCAACTTCTTTTGAAGTGCCTCTTCAATACATTTTTGTTCTTCAACTTCAATTTTGGGACCTTGAACTTGTTCTTCAAGTGTATTGGAACAGATTTTCTCAACCTTGAGCTCTTTTATAAGCTTGATTGCCTCCTTAGAAAATTATTTTATGGTCGACCCTTATTCTTTGTTGTCTGATACCTCTTTTTTATTGTGCTTGGACATAAAAAATACTCTCTCATTGGCTTCTTCTCCATTGTCACTATCTTCATTGGATGGTGAGATATCTTCTTTAGAGAGAAAGTTCCTTTTAGAACCTTTCTTCTTGCCAAATTTTGGTTTTCTTGTAAAGTAAGCATATTCTCCATCTGAAAAACCTTCTTCATAATCTTCCTTTTCTTCATACTTGTAGGTATAGTTCTTTTCCTTTGAAGGTTGTTTATCCTTATTGGTTTTCTTAGATGCAGAGAACACAGTTTCTAGATGTAAAGTACCCTCTTCTTCATCAAGTCTCACTTCATATGCTATGAGAATTCGATGTAATTCCTCTTTACTGAGTTTGGCCATATTTTCACTATATTCTAAGACCAATTCCTTTCGGTTGAATCTTCCTGGTAACGTTCTAAGAATATTTAATTTAATATTCTTCTCATTAAAAAGCTCTCCCAATCCTTCTAGAGCGTTGGTTATTTCATCAACGTGTGTGAAGTATGCAGCAATGTTGTCATCTTCTTTCATTTTGAGTTGCTCAAATTTTGCTATGTAGATTTGAAGCTTTGCTTCTTTGACATTTGAGTCACCTGCATATATATTCTCAAGCTTGTCCCATACATTTTTGGCAGTTTTACAACCTAACACCTTATGATAAGCAGTTTCAATAAGTCCACTAATAATAATATTCATTTCTTTTGCATCATTTACCAAATTCTTCTTACCTTGTGCATCCTCGGTTGGTGTAAATCCATTTTGAATAGTGTCCCATGCTTCGTAACCTTGTGCCAAGAGATAGACCTCCATTATTCCTTTCCATAGTGCATAATTATTTTCATTCAACAAAAGTACATTATTCTTGGTATGCTCCATGATCTCCTTCTAGTTATTAAACTGCTATTGAAGGAACCAAGCTCTGATACCAATTGTTGGAAATACTAGGGGGGGATGTAAATCAGTATTCCTTTCAATTAGTATTATTATTAATCTTTTAGAGCATTAGTTAATATTCAATTATTATCAGCGTTTGTACAATGATAACAATAAACAAAAGGAACACAAATGCACACAGTTTTTAAGGTCGAAACCCTCTTCGGGACAAAAACCACCTAAACACTTTTCTAATAATTCTTTAATCTTCAACTCCAATTGAAAAAAAAGCTCCAAATTCCTAGAATCTATAAAAGCATTCTTCTCTAGCTCCCACTGGATCGACACTTAAATGCCTGAGATTCTTTAGTAGTTAACAGAACAGATGCCCCAACACCCAATGAGCTACAATTCACCCTAGCACCACCCTACCACCCTAAAGTTTTCATAGGCCTGAACCTCTTGGTGACTTCATGCACCAGCCTAGCACCACTCTACCACCCTATGGAAGAATGCAAGAAGAATGGATTCCCGTACCAAGGAAAATGGTCCACTTTACAATGATATAGAATGATGTAAAAGAAGAATACACACTAGACCACAACCCCAACTATGACACAACCACCTAATGATGATCCTAGACCTCCAGACACAACCTCTTCAACTCTTGGTAGATAGACACTTGTACAACTTTTACAATGATTCTTTTACAATGACTCTCTACAATGATACTTTTACATGACTATATGCAATGTTGCCCATTTGAAGACTTCATGTGGTGAACTTGTTGCTTCTATTCTGCACCTTGATTGCTGCTCTTGTCATGCTATCCTTTCTTACTCTTCAAAAAATTATATTATGCATTGAGTCTTCTCTTGATGAATATATAATACTTGAAAAAGTCTTCAATGAAATACCCATGGCATGATAATAGAAAAACTTACCTCATCCTATAGAGCATATGTCATAGCTAAACAAAAACAACAAATTCGCATACAAAGAAGCTAATGCAATTAAGAGATGAACATGCATATACATAAGATAATTACCTAGAGCTTACCTTACCTCTACTACATCATTTTTCTGCACCTTGCTCTTTGCTGCCCTAGAAAGTATAGTCCTTTGTAGCCCTTAACAACACTTGATCTACTTTTTTTCTTTCCTACTAGGAGCACGATATTGAATATGATGTATATATGTTATTTTCAATCCCCAATATGTGATATTTGGTCATGTATTATCCCTATGAGTCTCTTTTCCAATGCCACAGGTCTGACTTGATTTGGATTCTTCAAGGCAAAGGTATGCTCAATCTCTGACAATGACCTAATTATGGACTAGTTTAGTGGAGCGAACTTGTATGACATGCCATGTGTGACTGTTTCCTCCTCCAGATATGAAATTGATATACAAAAAAAAAATATTCCTGTACTATCTTCCACTTTTTACAGAATTCCAATCCGCTTCTCAAAGAGAGTGTTATGACGATTTTCCCAAGGTCACCTCTTTGAGATGAAATTCGGGAGCCTGCAAGAACCCTAACTTCCACAGATCATATCCCAAAAAATATAGTGAACCAAGGTTTGAAATTCGTCCACAACATTCATCAGGATTTTGGAAAAAATGGGTTTTAATTTCATCATCTAAGACTTCTCATAAATAAAGTTGTAGTGAAAATTCAACGATCACGACTTTTGGAGGATATATGAGATTTATTTTTATAGAGTTGAGAGGGGCTTCTATGGAGAATGTTGGAGGGATTTTAGGAGCTTAAAAATTATTAATTATTTACTATTCAATGACAAAAAGAAATGATAAATTCCATGTCATAACCCTATGGGTTTTAGCCCACTAATTGGGGTTACTAACTTCAATCTCAAATAACTTACAAACTATGAGGAATTACGAGGAGAGCTATATACTGATAGAAAATTATTTTTGAGAAAAGTATTCCTATAATGGTAATGAGATGAGAAAACATGAATGATGATGCCCAATATGCCATGGAAGTCCAGGGTCATCCTTGGTGCTGCTTGGGTTGACATCAATGACAACCTCATATCATCTTTAGATCAATAACATGTGCATCTTTGAATAATGTGGGCCAGTAGAAACCAGCCCACATGACCTTGTGTGTTTTTGTGTTTCCCATAAAGTGACCCTTGGTTGGTCCATAATGGAGATCACGTAACACCCTTTTCAAATCCTATGCGTCCAAGGACCTGAGTAAAACGCCATTGTGATGTTTTTTTGTAAAGAAACACATACACCAAATGGTAAGATAAATATTTCAGTCAGAGTTCCCTCTTCTTCCACATAGAGAAGTGAGAGGGAATGGTTCCATCCTCAAGGTACTAGCACACATATGCATACCAAGAGATTCCATGTGAAGTGGGAGGGATCGCTCAACAGTATACATTTCAATTTCTTTCTCCCAGCCGACAAGATTTTCTTCTTCATCTTGCATGTGTACTACTTTTGCTACTAGTCTAAAAAGACCATGATCCTTGATGGTGTGAACTAGCTTGATGTCAAGGTCATACTCTTGCAGTTCTATCATCTAATTCACTGTTCTTTCACCTAGATCTTTCTGAACAAGGAGTGATTTGACTGCTGGGTGCAGCACAAAGACAATGCAATGATTTTTCAAGAGGTAAGGTTTGAAGTGTTTAACTACCTTGTATAATGCATATTCTTGTTTTTCCATGGTGGGATAGTTTAGCTCAGGTCCTTGCAAGCTTGCGCTCATGAAAGAGATGGGTCGTTCATTGTTCAACTCATCTTTATGAGTGAGCACAACAACCAGTGAAGTATCGGAAGAAAAGATGTAGAGTAAGAAATATTGGTCAAAGTTTGGGTTGTACACTGTAGGTGCCTCTGCTATAACTTTCTTAATCTACATGAATGCTTCCTTTTCATTTTTTCACCAACTGTATACTACATCCTTCTTGGTCATCTCTGGAATGGTTTGACAATTTGCGCATAATCAAAGATGAAATTTCTAAGGATGATGATCTTCCCCAAGAAGGATTGCATAGTTTTCTTATTCATGGGATAAGGAATTTTTATGATGGTCTGAACTCTGTCAGGATATACCTTGATCCCATTCATGGCAATGATGTGCCTAAGGAGGTTACCCTCCAACACTGCGAATGTGATCTTCTTGGGATTCAAGGATATCCCATACTTCCGACATCACTCAAAGATTTTCTTAAGATGGTGCAGGTGGTCTTACTGCTATCTAGAGAAGACCGTCACATCATTGAGGTAGACCACTACGCTCTAGTTGATGAGCCCATGGAAACTAATGTATATTGTGTGCTGAAATATAGCTCCTACATTTACTAGCCAAAATGACATTCTACGGTAGGCGAACATATCCCACTTGGTACATAATGTTGTCTTCAACTTGTTAGGCTCTACTAAAAGAACTTGATTGTATCCTGAGAAACCATCTAGCAAAGAGAACATCTATGCTCTAGATACTTCCTGTAATATGTGCTCCATATAAGGCAATGAATAGTTATATTTTTCCAAGACACGTTAAGATTACATAAATCAAAACACAGGTGGATCTCCCCGAACTTATTTCTAACAGGGACTAGATTTGAAACCCATGTCGAATAACGAACCTTGTAAATGGTTCGAGAATCCAATAGTTTAGTCAATTCTTTCTATATGAGGAGCTCAGGTGATGGATGCACTTTCCTTATTCTCTACTAAAATGGCACGACCCCTGCCTTGATTGGAATGACATGCTGGATTATTTGTGTGTCATATATTTTCAATTCATCAGACATCCATGAGAACACATCATGGTACCATCTGAATAGGCAGACAAAAGATTGCTACTCTTTTGGTGTGCAACATGTACCAAGATTCACAAACTTCAGATCCTTGTCTATTCCCAGGTTGATCTGTTTGTACAACATTGTGGTATTGTGGGTTTTGGAATTCACGGGCCCCTAAAAGTGGTTCTATAGGTCATACAACTTCTCGAGTGATACCACACACTTGGGGATGAGATTCCATTTACTATCATCATATGCGCTCTGTAGAGACTTCTCTTGCTCATCTTCATCTATAGTTGTGTCCTTGAAGACGTCAACATTAGCCATGAAATGTAGTATCTCTTGTTGATAACTCTTAACACGGGGTGAAACAAAGTGTATGGTGTTACATACCTAATGCACCATAATCTATGAATCACCTACCAGTTTTAGCACAACATCATCAAGGCTGATGGATTTCTGTAAGCCCAAAACAAGTTCTTGATACTCGGCGGTGTTGTTCGTGCACTCGAACTCCAAGTGGCTAGAGACTAAATGTTTCCTTTGCAGTGGTTCTACCAAAACAAAACTAACTACAGAGCCCTCCTTTGTCTTGGATCCGTCAAAGTATAGGGTCCACATATTATCTACAGAATGACTACTTGCCGCACTAGTACTACTATCACTACTATTGTTACTATTACAATCTATGTTATAGGTTTCACTTTTGCTAGTTGGGCAAGGAAGGAGACCCAACTATGTGTCTGGTGGGTTGGGGCTGGCTGTGAAAAATAACACCCCAACTTTGTTTCCAGAAAGCAAATGCCAAACATGAGTTCTGTGAAAGCCAATGGTTCATTTTCACCATTAAAGGGAGTAACACTATGTTTCATGTATCTTTCTGACAACACTCGGATCTCATTGTTTCTTCCCTTGTGCGAAAGCCATAAGTGTGACCAGTCCATAGCAAAGTATCCTTGTAGCTTTCTAGACCACTCTTTGCTGAGAAGTAAGCCATATGCTTCCTGGATGTCCACAATCACATTGTTAATGCATTGATGAATTATTCCGTCGGATGATAACTAGATTATCAGATCCCAAAGTTCACCATTGGATGACACACATGTTCTATCAAGTTGGATGATCTGCGCAGTTGTGCTACTCCATTGAGCGTTGATCCTCTTAGCAATGGAGTGTGGCGTGACATTAACTGATGCGCCAGAATCAACCAAATAGTTGTGAACATTGAAGTTGAATATTTTGATTGACAACAAAAATGGTGGGCAGATCGAGTTTTATTCCTCCATACGAAGCATGTTGAGAATGGATGCAAGTGAGTCAGGAGAGTTACTTGGTCCCTTGATGGAAGAGGCAACACTTTCTATGGAGGTTTTCCCTAGTATGTGCAAAAGAATATCCCATTGACCCATGATATTAGTTAAATCATACAGAGATATGTTCAAACGAGTCTTTTTCATGTCTTCGACAATGTTGTACTCCAAAACAAGAAGACTCACTGAGATTTCTAGGGGTAGACTTGTTTTCATGTTGTTTGGTGGAATTCTCTTGTCTTTGCTGCTCATGGATGTACTTTTTGATGTAGCTGTCTTCTAAGAATTTCTCTAAGTTTTCTGTGTTGAGTTGATCGACATATCAATTGATCTGAGAAGATGTTATCTTACCTTTTATTTAGATATCTCAAACACAGTGGGCCCCCCTGAACTTCTCAAGTTGTATCGATTGCTTTGCTTTGGGGCCAGATGGTCACTCAAAGGCTCCTTCTTGGTGGTCATATGCTAGGTAGTGCGAGCGCATTAATACATGTTGATTACTTGCCCAACGATTGGAGCTTCATCATGTGCAACAACTTCTTATTCGTCTTCATCCTCAGGCTGAGTCTACTCACTGATCACAGATTGTTCGGTCAACTATGTAGCTAGAGCACTCATTCCTTGGTTCCATCTTGAGCAAGTCTTCTCTAAATGTCATTCACTATGGAACTTATACTAATGATCTATCATGATCTTATCTAGGTTGAGCATAAGGTTAGAGCTCTGCATAGATTTGGTCGAATTGCTACTGCTGCTATTTGAAGTCATATTCCTCCACTGTGCAAACTTGGGTGGCCTACTATTCATGGTAGTCTCACTTGACTATTGTTTGAGTTCAAAAACTTCTGTTGTCAACGATTTGATGAGACGAGTAAGGCTCTTCATTTCACTGGCTTCCTTTTCCTTTACCTTACTCATAGTAGTCTGAGACCTCCTACCCTTGTCTTTGGAGTCCTTAGCTAATTCGTCATCTATAATTACTCCAATAGCATGCAAGTCTTTCTCCACAACAATTTCCTCTTAGCAATTTTCCAATAGTGTTGGTTTCATAGCTCGCTTGATGAACTGCGCAATGCTGGCCAGTAATGCAGATATGTAATATTAAACAATGATGGATTCTTGAGGTTTGGTGTCTGTTGTGAACTTCTTCAAGATACAGTTAAACCTCTCGTTAAAATATTTGACTTTTTCTTTCTTCTCCATCTTAAAACTACCCAACTCTTTTAGGAACATGGAGGGGGTTTTGTCTTTAGTAAAATTCTCAAGGAAAATTCTCTTGAACACCCCCTAGTTCTGGATGGAGTTCAAAGGAAGGCTGTGGTACCATACAAATTCTCTCCCATCCAAGGTATACGTAAAAATTATACATGCAACGTCATCATAACGTACCTCGAGTGTCTGTTGATGTAGGTAGAATGTGTCTAGGTGATTTTCTGCCTTCACTATCTTGTCAGGGTCATACTTTGTTAACAACATTTCTGTGTGTCTTGGCATCTTGTGTAATACATCCATGAGTGCCAATGGCCCTGGGTCATCCATTCCAGATTCTGTTTAGCCATGTTGTCCTCTTCTTCTGAATCTGATGGTTCTCCCTCTAAATCTGTTGGTTCATCTTTGCCTTCGCCTCCTCCACTGCCTTCCCCTCTACCTCCTCCACTAGAGTCTGATCCCAAGAGTAAGAGGTTATCCTATTCTCCCTCTCAAAAGAGTGGAGGTTCCTCTTCATTTTCAATAGCTTTTGCCAGCTCTTTAAGAGTGGCGAGGATTTCTTCTTCCACAAATGAGATTACCACTCCTGTGAAAGTAGTATTTTTCTTTTTCCATGAATAGGGAAGAGTGTACACTCCTAGAATCAGGGAAAATTTTAAGGGAGAAAGTATATCTTAAAGTTTAGAAACTTTGGCGAATATTAGTAGCCTCTAGTAGACAAATAATAAAATGTTTGAAGATATTTTCTAAAAATATCTAGATTTATAATTATTTTATATGAGTCTATATAATATCTTGGTGATTTTTAAGGTAAAATAATTTTATCCTATAAAACTTGGGAACAACTTGTTTCGAAAATATGGAAATTAGCAAATATTGTTTTGGAAAAAGTATGGAAAATTAGCCCACTTTCAAATATTAGTTCCTAAAATTTTACCTACCTAGAATCATTCTGACAACATTAGCAAATTGACAGGTGATGGGACGGACAACGCAGATGTGCTGATACAAAATTTCTTGTTTGGGTATGGGAGGTGAGGAATAACCAACTTCAGAGTTGTGCATAGGGGAGAGGGAGTGCATGTTACTTCCTTAACCATATGATAGATGAGTTGGGTTGGTAGGACATTTAGCCATAAAATACTGGAAACCCTCCTAGTGCCAGAAATGTTGACAGTGATGGACTCGGCAACATTCATGGGATCTCCCTAGTATGAATTCCCAACTAGACCTCATGCCATTTGGTGTAGGATTCCCATCTAGTACGATGGCCTGATTTCCATTATCTTAGATATTTTCCTTAGCTCTTGTTGTTCATCACATGAGAGTGTTATGCTTGTATATTCAAAAAGTGAGGTGAGTATTCCTGGTGAGTGTGTACTGTAACTTCTGTTTGATTTCTCTTATTGTAAATGGAGAGGTTAAAGTGAGCAGCTAGATGAAAGGTAATAGTACCACCCAGGGAGAGACACACGCAAACCAACAAGGGTCTATCCATCATCTAGCGGAGTAGTCCACAACATATGCAACAACCATTGAAACTAAAGTGCAAGGGAAAAAACGTACACCATCCAACAGAGTAGTCCACATAGAGGTGATAGTCGTTATAACTAGAAAAAAAGAATGGTATTTCTAATGTCCTATGGAGTAGTCCACAAGGATGAGATAATAGTGACAAAGAATACAACACATCTTCAACAATGTAAGTACTAAAATAACCAAAGTAGTTTAACTATATTAGTACAGGTTAAGAAAACATGCATTACAAATGTTTAAATAGTAGTCTTACAAACATCTACAAAACATGTGTCAAAATGTGTCGGCCTTGATAGGCTTCTAAATTAAGAAAAAGTCCCAAGACACATCTCTACACCATACATCACTAGTCCTAGTAGTGGGACATTGGAGTCACTCCTTGCTCCTTAAAGAGGAGACTACTAACTCTCAAGGCTATGTGGGAGGAGAAAATGTGAAAAGTCCTTGCTGATACAGTGGGAGGGGTGTATATAGCCAAGGGTGATGCTTGACCCTTGTGACTCTTGGACTACCCTCATGACTATTCAACTTCCAATGACTTTTCAACTAACATGACTCTTCGATTTCTTGTGTGCATCCATTGAACTTCACTTTACATTACATTCAATTACAAAGGATATGGCCCATGATGGTGATGTGGTTAAGACAACTCATGACACAACTCGACATGACACTACTGACATGTATTGGGTAATTGTGGTGTTCATGTCAAGTTGATGCACTGCTGAGTGATGAATGTACTCCTGGTGTGCTTTTTCTTCTCTTCCACATGGCGTAGTGCTTTGGGGTCTTCAATGGTCTTGGTCTTCCTTGATGGTTCAATGCATGTGTTCCTTTTGCTTGTTTCTTGATATTCTTGGTACGTCCGTCAAGCTACAAGAAAGTATTCTAGCATGTGCGCTCCTTCTTCATCCTGTTTGTCGTGATGCCATGATCTATCAACGTACCTTTTCCTACAATTCACTCATGACAGGATGACATCAAACCTAAAAACTCCTAGTCTAGCATGATGCATTTTTCTCATGTTATAGGTGACAAGGGGGAGGACAAATCACTGAGACAGTGGAAAGTGCAACTCAGGATGGAATGAGGAATTCTAGGAGGACAACCTACACTGTTGGGAAAAATTGTGCAGTGATCACTGAGAGGATATATTGCGTAGTAAAAGTCACGAGTGTCATCTACAAAGTGGGGCTCTGAGGGGGGACACCTCTGTGTAGTTTACAGAGGGAGGACAGAGTGGGGTTGCAGTGGGACTGTTGGGCAGTTCTACATAGTTTCTAGAGGGAAGAAAAAGTAGGGATGTAGAGGGACTGCTGGCCATGACTGTGAAATTTCTAGAGGGAAGATAAAGTAGGGATGCAAAAGGACCTAGTGAGCATGATTGCACAATTTTGTGGAATAGTGTAGGACAGGTAGCGGGGGAACTGCTAGACATGTCTGTGTAATTTATGAAGGAAGTGCATAGCAAGGCAAGAGGGGTTCACTGGGCAGTTCTATAATTTCTGAGAATAGGATAGAGCAAGGTAGTAGAGGACCAACTAGGCATGTCTGCACAGTTTTGGGAGTAGTACAGACCCAGGTCTCAGAGCAGTGCAGGCTTCTAACATGCAAGAAGGAGGCATGCTGACTGTTCTTGAGAAATACATAGCTCATTTAGGATATGGAGGAAGTTTCTGTTCAATTCTAGGAGGAAAATATGCTGCTCACCTCTGGGATTGCACAATGCAACTGACCTGGAGGACAACCTCAAGTACTACACAGTTCTGGGCAGAAGAACAGGGTCATTGAGCACTAAGATTGTGCAGTGCAACCTAGTCAAGGTCTGATAGAAGAGGATTGTTCGATAGGGGGGATGGAAGCCCTCTCTATCACGGGGTTTGAAGCGGGGTGGTAGCCCCCCTCTACAAGTTCCGAGGCATGGCCTTGGGGAATTTTTTTTTTGAACCCTATATTAGGTGGGTAGACCTACCTATGGTTTTGTTTGTGGTTTCACACATGGTTTTGGGCATGATGGTTTTCTGCCCATGGTATTTTATAGATCTAGTCAAGGGAACTATGATTATGTTCTAATCCAGGGCTAATGGATTCTTCGACATGTATATATATGTATTGCAACATTTAAAGGAATAGAATGAAAAGTCAATTTGGTAGTCTCGCTTTTCAGATCCAAGGGAAAATTTCTGTGTATATCTGTTTTATGTTTTATGCTCTCGCCATTGTTTATTTTCTATTTTTAGAATTCGTATAAAGGTAATTTCTGTATGGGATTAAAACCTACATTTCGTATTAGAGCTATTTTGGCTTCAAGGGGATACCTTTACTGTTGATGGGTTTTACTCAGGCTTGTGGAAAACCCTGCTTAGTGGGAGATCTACAGGATTGATTCTTGTGGAGTAAGAAGATGGTGAGAAGTGGAAAGATAGAGATCGATAAATTTAATGGTCAGAGTTTTGAGTTGTGGAAACTCAATATGGAGGACTTACTGGTGGATAAAGATCAGTGGATCACGGTAGACCCGGGTACTATACCAATGACAATGTCAGTTGAAGACTGGGTGAAGTTGGATAAGAAGGAAAAAAGCATAATACGACTGTGTATTTTAGATTCATTATTGTTGAATGTATCATGGGAAGCTTCGGCGAAGGATTTTTGGGAAGAGTTAGGGACTTTGTATCAATCTGAGTCTCTGGTGAATAAATTGTTTCTAAGAAAAAAATTATATAACTTGAGGATGAAGTATGGAGCCTCGATAAAGCATCTGAATGCCTTTAATACTATGGTAAGCCAGTTGTTATCTGTTGATATAAAAATTTCAGATGAAGATAAGTGCATCAGTTTTTTGTGTTCTCCACCAGATTCGTGAGATAGTTTGGTTGTTGCAATATGTGGCAATGCGAATTCCTTGCAGTTTAATGAAATAGTCTCATCTTTTTTGCCAGAGGAGATGAGACGGAAAAATACAAAGGGCTATAATGGCAATTCCTTGTCTCTTTGGGGATGGTCCCAGAATATAAACGAAAATAAATCCTTGAGTGGGACATCTAAATCTAGACAGAGAAATAAATATCCAGGAAAACATGTAAAGGTGTGCTGGAAATGTGGAGAGGAAGGTCACTTCAAAAAGGACTGTAGATATAAAGCTCTTGAGAATGGAAAGGGATCTGGTGATGCTCCTTCTACAAATAAAAAACCACCACAGATGAAGGTGGGGATGTGTACTTGGCTTCTTCTTCAAGTACACATGTAGATCAAGAGGCATGGTTGATTGACTCAAGTGCATCGTTTCACTTCACTCCTCACAGGGAATGGTTCTACGAGTATGATAAATATGATGTTGGTGATGTATTCTTAGGGGATGACAGGAAGGCTAGAATCATTGGTCGCAGAAAATTCAAGTTGAATTTGCAATGTGGAAGGATTAGAACACTACCAGGTGTTCTGCATATCCCTACATTGGCCATAAATCTAATTTTTGTAATTAAGTTGGATGATGCATGTGTAAAAAAAGTGTTTGAGAAAGATTCCTACAAGATGGTTCAGGGAGAAATGGTATTGATGTGGGAAGTCTAGATTGGAACTCTGTACAAGATTTAGGGTAGCACTATTATTGATGGGTGCAACAGTTCTGTGGTTCCAGAAAGTGAAACAGAAAATCTAGTGGTTGCTGGAGAAAAGGCCATGCTATGGTATCAAAGGCTTGGCCATATTGGAGGGAAGGGCCTTCGAATAATTCATGGTAATGGTATGGTAGAATGTATGTCTAATTTCTCTCTGGATTTTGATTTCTATGAAAATTGTGTATATGGGAAGAAAAATTGGGTGAGTTTCCTCTTTGGTGCTAAGAGGGAGAAACAAATATTAGATCTTGTGCATAGTGATGTGTTTGGACCTGTGTTGGTTCCATCATTGGGTAATTCTATGTACTATGTATCATTTATAGATGAATTCTAAATGAATACATGTATATATTTCCTGAGGAATAAATATGAAGTCTTTGACAAGTTTAAAGAATTTAAGGCTCTAGTGGAAAACAAGACAGAGAAGAAGATAAAGGTGTCGAGGAAAAATAATGGTCGAGAGTTTTGCAAGAATGAATTTGAAGAGTTTTGTAAGAAGTGTGGTATAGCATGACATAAGACTACTCCATACACACCTCAAAATAATGGAGTTTCATAAAGAATGAATAGGACATTGATGGAAAAGGAAAGAACCATGCTCAATGGTGTCGGGTTAGGACAAGAATTTTGGGTAGAGGCAGTGGAGATTGCATGTTACCTTGTCAACAGATCATCTTCATCAGCGTTGGAGGATAGGACTCCACAAGAGGTATGGACTGGTAAGAAACCCTGTCTTTCACTTCTGAGGGTATTTGTATGTGATGCATATGTACATGTTCCAAAGGAGAAAATAACCAAGTTGGGTAGTAAATCTGAAATGTGCACCTTTATTGGGTATAAGGATGGTTTAAGAGGTTATAAGGTTTGGAACCCAGAAATAAGGAAGGTTATGTATAGCCATGATGTAGTGTTTAGAGAGGTGAAAGATCTTATTAAACATGAGTTCCTACCAAAGGAACCTCAGAAGATAGAGTTTGAGCTAAAGAATGAGGAATCAAACTCTACAACAGAAGAGGAATTAGAAGATGAAGAGCCACAAACTTGAGCTGTGAGAAGATTAGTTTGAGAAAGAAGGCAGCTAGAAAGGTATAGTTTAGATTCTTTCTATTCAAAATTTTCTTTATCTATTACTGATGATGATCCCAAAACTGTTAGGGAATTAATAGATTCAGAGGATGGAAAACTCTAGAAAGAGGCCACGGTTGATGAAATGACATCTTTGCACAAAAATGAGGCTTGGGATCTAGTGGAATTTCCAGCTGGAAAGAAACCCATTAGCATTAAATGGGTGTTTAAGAAGAAGAAGATGAATGCAGAAGGTAAGGTGGAGAAATACAAATCTCAGTTTATAGCAAAATTTTATTCCGAGGTGTCGGGAACTAATTTTGGTGATATTTTTTCTCTTGTTGCCAAGGTAGCTTCTATTAAATTACTTTTATATGTTGCTGCTACTTTTGATTTTGAGGTAGAACAGATGGATGTGAAGATAAAATTTCTTCACAAGGATCTGAAAGAAGAGATCTACATGAAGCAACCTAAAGGCTTTGTGGTATAGGGTAAGAAAGAATTGGTATGCAGTTTAAAATTCTTTGTATGGGTCAAAACAATCACCAAGGATGTGGTATCAAAAATTTGATACATATATAAGGGGACTTGGATTCACCAGAAGCAAAGAAGATCATTGTGTGTATTTTAAATTAACTGATGACTGTGTTATTTATTTAGTATTGTATGTGGATGATATGTTATTGATTGGAAATAACAAAGAAATTATCCAGGAATTGAAGACCCAATTTTCCTCCAAATTCGACATGAAAGATCTTGGTGCTACAAACTATATTTTGGGCATGGAAATTAAATGAGATCAGGCAAAAAGGAAGCTCTCGTTAAACCAAAGGAAGTATGTCGAGACAATATAGTAGAGGTTTAATATGCAAAATAGTAAACTGGTGAAGGTTCCTATTCCTATCAGTGTAAATTTATCTGCTGAACAGTGTCCCAAGACACAAGAAGAGGAAGAGGACATGTCCTGTGTTCCATACGCAAGTACAGTTAGTAGGCTGATGTATGCAATGGTTTGTACTAGAATAGACATTGCACATGTAGTGGGAGTATTGAGTAGGTTTATGGCAAAACCAGGGAAGGAGAATTGGACATTAGTGAAGTGGGTTTTCAGGTATTTGTGTGGCACTAGTGATTATGGTTTGTGCTACCAAGGAAGACCAGGATTGGATAGAGTTTTGGACATCCATGGATTTGTTGATGTATACTAGGCTAGAGATATGGATAAAATAAGATCTACAAGTGGCCATGTATTTAACCTGTTTGGAAGTGCAATTAGCTGGATGAGCAAGAAATAGCCTGTAGTGGGACTTTTGACTACAAAGGCAGAATACATGGCAACCACTCATGCAAGAAAGGAAGCAGTTTGGCTGCAGATATTGTGTTCAAGTATAAGGTTGGTAAAATGAGATATAAGGATAGACTGTGACAGCCAAAGCGTAATTTTCTTGGTAAAGGAACTTGCTTATGATTCAAAGACAAAGAACATTGATGTTCAATATAGTTTTGTGAGGGATGTGGTTGGGGACAAAAAGGTGTTGTTGGTAAAGGTGTAGACCTTGAAGAATGTTGTAGATGCATTGACGAAGTCTGTGAGCACTAAGAATTTTTCTTCGTGTAGAGAAAGAACGAGCGTTGCAGGGCTGGACCAATGACTAAGCTCTCCTGTGCACCCCCTTGGAAAGAAAACAATAAGTGGGAGAATCTTCGGTCTACATTGTATTATTTCCATGACT
>APFE030825398.1:0-20617 GCA_000404065.3 Pinus taeda | reverse complement strand
AAGGGGTCATAACATAATTAGAGCCGACATAACAATAATAATGTAAGGGCACAATAATAACAATAGTGGGCTTCTATGTGGCACAATAGTAATAATTTGGCACTACATGGGTACATCAATATAATAAGTCGGTTGTACTAATAACAATAAGGGGTTACACTAGTAGTATAGGGGCCTAATAGATTGACTGGGATGTTAACCAATCAGCTAAGTTAAAAGGAAGCTTACTATGGGAGACTACAAAATGAGGTCGTCTCATTGAGACATGACTTGGAAAAGTGAAAAATAGAGTTGTCTCAATATCAAAATCTTGAAGGGAGAAAGAAATTCTTGGATGAGATGCTTGGCAATAAAATATCCCCTCTTATCAAGACTGGTGGGGGATTCAAGGAAAAGCCAAGCTCTAAGATTGTGAATGATGAATGGTTAACTTCCCATGTAATGGGAGTTTGAGACTCCAACAACAACAAAGAAATATTTTTTGTTGGACAACATCAAAAACATGGAAAGCAACAACAATGAGAGAATAAAAGGAAGCATTAGAAGGCTAAGAAGCAACAACTGGTAATATAGTAGAAGGCTAAGAAGCAACAACTGGTAGTGCAAAAAAAGGCTAAGAAGCAGCAATTCATAGTGCAACAAAAGAGGTCAAGGCAGATACAAGAAAGAGTTCATGACAACAATGCAAGTTATCACCAAAGGCACATGAAGATCCAACAGAGGTCCTTTCCTACTGAAGGACAAAGCCTTCAAAGAAAAGGTAACATCTCTCATCAAAAACATTTTTATGAGTTTTGTTTTTCTTGCAATAGTTTTGGACATAAAGGCTTAGACTGTAGATGCAATGGAAGGAAACAAGATGTGATGGGTAAAAACAACCCAAGAATGAACATAAAGGCTAAGAGAAGGCATGTTGGCCATGGGAGGAGTTTTGACAAAAGAGTTGTAAGAAAGAATAACTCCCCTGCCTCAATCTTAATCCATGTTGAATGCAACAACTTTGGACTTGAAGACAAGGAGAAAGAATAGGATTTAAATATACAATTTTTTCTTCAATTCTCTGTGTCAAAAGATCAAGATGAAAAGAGGAGGAATAAATCAAAAGAATGATCCTCCTACTTGTGTAGGAGGACCCTTCTATAAGGAAAAAAAGCTTTGGAAAGTGGATTTGGGTAAAGAAAGAGGAGGTGAAAGAGAAGTTTCCTCTACTCTTGTGTAGTTAAGAGAAGACCCAAACATGGGTAAAGAAGAAGCAAGGTGGTAATGCTTCTGTCAGGACTCGACCATTGAAGGTCTGGAGGAAGAAGGGGGATGATCTTCTCAGGGGGAGTAGATCCTTTATTTCTCTTTAGTAAAGGAAGAGAAAGGACTCAAGAGAGGCCAAATAAGTCAGATGTAGGAAGCCAAGAAGAATGAACAGAAAGGCGCATTTGATTGATGAAGGTATGACTATGTTTTCTTGCTGATTACAAGTATGAATTGGTTTATTTTAAATGTATCAACATTGAAAAGGAAGAGTGCATTCAACATGAAGAGTACACAACAATATCTTATGTTGTGGTAGGAAGATGGACTGCAATGGAATTGTGGAATGACATGAAGCTCACAGTCAATTCAGGTACACAGGATCAGTTCTCACGTAGAGGCAATACATATGTTGTAGGAGATCAAGGAGAATTGGCTCAGGGGGAGCTACTTTGATAAGTAGTAGCAGGTAACAATGGGAAACCTCAAAAAGGGAGATTGCTGAGAAAATGAAAGGTTTTCATATTTGGTGAAATACCCTTATTTCATTTAAGTTGTGAGTTTGATTATGCATAACAATCTTGTGTTCATGAAATATAATTGGTGTAAGATTTTGATGTCCCTTAACCCTCAATTGGTATCACTATGTCAATTGGTTTTGTTGGGCTCATGTTGAGTAACTTTGCGTGCAAATGGAAATTTCTTTTTGAGAAATAAATATTAGAGTTTTCCTGGTACATTGTTCCAATTGTATCGTTTCCTTTGGATAAATTGGTATTAGTTGAAAAGAAGTCCCTATTGTATGACTATGGTCTAAAATAGAGAAGCGAAGATGATCAGATAATGTGAGCACAATCTCAGAAGGAGTAATAGCGAATAAGTGTGAACTAAAATGCATCATCCTTAATTGGTATTTGTAGCAACAACAATACCATGAGTAGTTTAATGGGTATCAATATTTTTGATACAAAAGATGCATTCGTGGAGAGAGTGCTCAACAAGCAGCCATAAGGTGTCCAAAATTGGAAGGACAAAGAAGAGGTAGTATATGTTCAGGGGGAGCATATCAAATATGCCCAGTTTTTGGAGTAGAAACAACGATAGTCCTAGAAGAGATGTTCGCAAAGAAGAATTCACATCTCAACATCTAGACTCTTGTATTCATAACCAAATGATTGCATGGGGAGAGAAAGGAAGCTTGTAGCCCCTTGCCATTAATGTCAAAGGGCGAGAGAATATGTGGAGATGATGTGATGGCATGTGCAGAAAAAAGTAGGCCATTGGTGTCTCATGGAATGAGATGTGTGGACATAGCATGAGGTTTGGACATCACATGAAGAAAAGGATGGAGTGTTGCCATTAATGCCAAAGGGGGAGATTGTTGGAAAATTGGCATTGTCTGGATGGCCAGTGGCCTAGTGAAGGCATATCCAAATCTATTGGCATTGATGTCAATAGTCATGCTAGGCAAATGTGTTGGGTAGTTGGCATTTCCTAGCTATTGGCTGGAGTGTTGGCATTGATGTCAACTAGAATATCTTGGATGTTTGCCATAGCAGATGTTGGAAGTGATGGCCCAGGGGGAATCTCATGGTAGTTGCAGTCTTCATGTAGAGAATCATCACAGTAGGAGGCTTATTGGAGAAACCATAAATTGCTAATTAAAGTGATGGACCAAGAGGAAGTCCATGGTAGTTGCAGGCTTCATTCAGAGGATCACCTTGGTGGTTGTGATTCCAACCATCCGGAGAGCCAGGGAGAAGAATAATGTCAAAAATCTTGGAGCCTTATTAGAGGTAGAATATGGGCTCAAAGACTACATCGAACCCTCTCCATTGGAAATTTCTCTGGAATAGCTTTCAAACGATATGCAGAAGTCTAAAAATGGACTCCTAAATCAAACGTTATGGCTTGTCAATGATCAGGGACTTGAAGTCCTAAAGAAGAATGGAATATCAGAGGTCCAGGATATTGGAGATTAGCACACTGACGATCAAAGATAAACATATCGACGCATCAGAGAATGAAGGTATAGATATTAGTGCATCAGCGATCAGGGGCCAATGTATCGGTGTAGTAGGAGATTAGAAACCCGGGATCCGCGTATCAATGCATTGGAATGTTGAAGGTTGGCATGCCAATGATATTAGAATATTGGAGGTGTGATACATCAGAGGAGGTTGTATCAGAGGTTGGAGGATATCGAAATCCTAGAGATCAGCGTATCGAAACATCGACATGTCGGAGATTGCAATATTAGAGCTTTTCCAAGTGAGGAACCTTTAAAATATTGTGATATCAATAAGTGTCGATAAGCCTTTAAAAGTGTCGAGGAATTCCAAAGGAAGATCAACAAAGGATTTCAGTGCAAAACCAAGGTTGATGGGTCCTCCTCTCTCTCCTCTAGCTAGAAACATGGCAGGATATGATTATATCTGATAAGGACACATGGCAGCATGTGATGGGCTTTGATAAGGACACATGGAAGTTTCTGGTTGGCTCTGATAAGGTACAACGGAAGCTGACATCATCATGACATGGCAGTACAATGGGACACGTGGGAGACATATTTAACTAAGTCGGCTAGGCTAATGGGCTTAGAACTGGGTGACGTGTGTCACCACTAAGGAGTTTCCATGTGGAGTGATGATGTCATATTGGAAGTCAACAATTGGAGGTTGAAGACATCAAAACTTTATAATGGTTGGATTTAGGAAAAGTTCTGATATAGAAGGACTTTCGATATTGGGTTGGGGCATGGTCGTGAGAGGTCAAAGAAACAACGACGCAAAGAAGTTAAAAAAGGGAGCATGGCCCCTGACAAGAGTCTGAAGGCTGAAGCACCATAATGTTAAGTGGAAAGTCATAGGTACCAGTCTTATGGTGAGAAGCGCAATGTGAGGGCCAAGAAGAAA
The DNA here is from genome assembly GCA_000404065.3 of Pinus taeda. Lineage (NCBI taxonomy): Eukaryota > Viridiplantae > Streptophyta > Pinopsida > Pinales > Pinaceae > Pinus > Pinus taeda. The sequence goes on along the minus strand of APFE030825398.1, from coordinate 16,457 downwards.
GATCTTAGAAATCATAGGATTAGGATATCCAAACATCAAAATAGTTGGTTATTGAAAAAGTTCCGATAGAGGGAGATTTTGATATTGGATAAGCTCTTGGTAATGCAAATCTATAGAGGCAAGTGCACAGAGCATAACAAAGGTATATTGGCCCCAACAGGAACATTGCACTACTGCGAAGTTGCAATGTCGAATCTCTCTGATAACGTAGTAGAGAGAGGTAAAGGTGTACGGGTTGGCAGTTGCGAGATTGAATGTAGAGTTAAAGGAGTTGGTCTCAAGAGTAATGTCGATTGTTAGAGATCGTTGGGTCAAGGCAACAAGGAACATGATCTTCAGGAAAGAGTGTTGGGTTTGCCTTGATGTCATCTAAGAATTAATTTCTCAGAATGAAGCTCCATGCAGTCAGGTGATGAAGGACTACAAGGTCGATCAATGTTTCAGCACTATGACAAGAAACATACATGAGACTCAGCATTGGCAAGGAGGGCCATGCTTGAGTACAGTTGAGAAGCCATGACAAAGGACAACCAAGCCATGTAAAACCATGAATAAAAATGGAGAGCCTTAGTGACAAGAATGTTGTTAACAGAGAGGACTGTGCTTGGTTGGAGTCTGCAGGTTGACTGAGAATTCATTCTCAGTATGGTGAAACTGTCAGGTGCCCATTCTCATGGTTAATATTGTGGTAGAGATAAATTCAGATGCAACAACAAAATTGAAGAGCCATGTTGAGGTAAAATCGCGTAGTGTGAACACAAGACAATATGGCAACATTGATTGGGGGGTAGTAGAGGAACAAAACCTTAGAACTTAGATGATAAATGTGGGGGAATAAACATAGTTGCTAGAAATATAAGAGGAAAATCTTAGAGTTTGTGCACTATTGCATAAGGATGAGTGAGAGCCTTTTTTGCAGAGAGAAGGCAAGAGTGTGTATGTAGAGGTAAGAGACCTCGAGAGCTGAATTGTTGTGTGTTAAGCCGAAGGTTACCTGTGCACTGTGTGAAAGGCATAATTTCATGAGTTGTTGTGAGCAAGGATAAAGTTGCCTGTTCTATGTAAGAAAGGTTGAAAGTGCCTTTGCTGCGAGAAAGGCTGTAGGTTCCTGTGCAAAGAAAGAATGACAAGAGTTGATCCTGTGCTATGGAGAGCAAGAGGTTGAGATTTGAGTGCATGCTGATGAAGAGAAGAGAACATAGAGTTGTGTGGACGGTGAGGAGTGACTATTGTTGAGAAGATTAGTGGGTTGTTGAAGAGTGAGTAGTGTGAGCAAAAAACAAATTTGTTATTAGGCAGAGTGGCTGCCAAATTACAAATAACCTCTGGTTCCTATTTGAGTGTGGGTTGGTGCCTTCATTCAGGAAGTTGGTACTTCAATCTCTAGCGGGTGCTTGAGAAGGCTTGGGTGTTGGTGCCTCTTGCAAGTTGGCTTGCAAAAATCCAAGGAGTTGCAAGTTGGTGCTTGCAAAATATTCGTGAGCTTGGTGCTTCTGTTAAGCTAGACAAGTGTCTACAAAAAGAGGGAGTTGGAGCTTCCTGCGAGTGGGTGCTCACAAAAATAATTGATGTAATAGAGTAGGTTCTCTTATTTACATTAATAACATCAACAAGCTTTGGTGGTTTTCTCCCGAAAGGGTTTCTACGTACACCTTGTGTCTCATGTGCATGATACTCATGGTGTGTATGATTATATGTTGATTTCATGTTGCTTCCATATTACCTGTTGTTGTTGATTATATGGGTGCCAAGCTTGAATAAGAAAAGTAAATATGCATAAAAGTTTAAACTTAGCCTTAATATTGATTCACCCCCTCTCTTAGTATTATCATTGTTTCCAACAACAAATTCAACAAGTACTTCAATAAAATCCCATTTAATGAATTGGGGACCATGGATATCTCAGATAGAACTAGGGAAATCATTGAAATTTCCAATATGATTGAGAAGGAAACAACCAGGGCCAAAGCCGAGGAATGTCTAATTAATTTATTAAAATTTGTACTGCATTTGATTCAGATTTTGATCAAAGGATTAGAACCATATTTCCTAGCTATTGGGACATTCTAGGGGGACTAATACCATGGGATCAGTATAATCAAATGCTGGTGGAAGCTAAAAGAAATGAAAACTATTCTCATGAGAAGTCGTCCACCCTCAAAGGGAAGATTATAGTCAACTATTTGCGAAGGGAATTCTAGCTACTATAGCTGGTAAAAAAATTGTTTGTTGCCAAGCCAAATTATAGAGAGCTCATGATTATGAGGACACCTTATCAAAATTTCTTTCGCTCTCCTCTACCGAACCCAACATTTTGGAAAAAGTGTGACCACTTTATGCATCCACCACAAGTCTGAGCCATAGAACTGGGATCCCTCCCACTAGAACTGGCTCTCCGATAATGGAGATATTTTACTCATGTCAATCATGAAACTTTATATTATTTTTATGTTTCTGTGAATATTGTATTTCAAGAATTTAATCAAAGTTGTTATCTTATAATTATGACAATTGTGCTAGTTGCACACGAACAATTTAGCTGGTAGGCAGTTATGAGAATATTAAGAAGGAATATTTTGTAAGGGGTAATTGTCTATGAGACCCTATAAAATTTCTTAAAAAAATCATGAAAAAGGTTTCAAATTTTGAATTCCAAAGGAAGCTCTAAACTATGAATTTTACAAGTGTTTGAAGAATTGCAGATGTATTCTCTTTTGTAGATTAATAAAGAATTTATGGTTATTCCAACTACATGAAATGTGTAGTATGTGATCTTTCCTTTGCTCATTTCCTTGTGCATTTATTTCCTCTTAGGATGTGCCTAATTGTAGTTGCTATATTTAATCTGAGAGTTATGGATCCATCTATGTCAGAATTTGATGAAGGATTCCTATGATGAATGAGGTCTAATGTCATTAATATGTCCTCCATGCCATCTATTTTTTCATTTTCATTATCTATTTCATTATTTTTTTGTTGAAGTTTGATGCACATGATTATGAAACCAACTCTCTGTGTTAAATTCCTCTTCCTGATGTTCTTCTTTAACCCATACTATAACGACCAATTTAATTATATGTTTTGTCAACTAGGTCCCATATATGAATGTTAAGTCCTCTAAGAGAACAATTAATGTATGCTTATGATTGAACCTGCCTTTGGAAGAGATATCTACCAATTTTAATTCATAATATGTTTCAATGTTGGATATTAATGATAAATCCTTCAAACACTCTAAGATGTCCTAGGCACTGACCTCCCTCAAACCATAGGTTGTCTCTAGGAGCTCCAACACCTTAGATAACATTCGTGAGCCCATAAGTCCTTAATAGATGGCATGAAGATAAACTGAACAATAGCTAACGATTTCATGATAGTAGAGCTAAAAGTACACCTAGACAACATATTGAATGAAAGGGAAAAAGAGACACCAAATATGAATACTTGATGGTGGTAGACAATAAAGATGATATTATAATATGCTGACATATAAGAATGAGGTATTTTTTAATTAAAATTTTCATTAATCCTATAAATCACTTAAGATTTCTTATAAATAATAAATATAAATGGGTTTGAAAAGGAGTAAGTTTTTTTGTTTTTTGTTTTTGTTTTTGTTTTGTTTTGTTTTGTTTGTTTGTTTTGTTTTGTTTTGTTGTTTGTTTGTTTGTTTGTTTTTTTTTTTTTTGGTTTTGTTGTTTTGTTTTGTTTGTTTGTTTTTTGTTTTTTGTTTTTTTTTTGTTTGTTTTTTTTGTTTTTGTTTTTGCTTTTTGTTTTTGTTTTTTTTTTTTTTCCATTTTTTGTCTTTCGTTTTTTGTTTTTGTTTTTGTTTTTTTGTTTTTTTTGTTTTTTGTTTTGTTTTTTGTTTTTTTGTTTTTGTTTTTTTTTTAGGTAAATAGCTTTAGTATCATAGGAGAATTACATAAATTACATTGATTTGAGCTTTAAATCTCAACAGAATCCATCTTAAGTCTGGCAGAAGTATTAATTTTAGGCAAGCTCTCTTCAGAAGCCATTTGGTTGTGTCCCAAGAAGTTGGAGTTCCAGCCATCCTAGAGGTTAGTTCCTTGGGAATTTTTGCCTAGATGTATGACATATACATGACATGGAGGAAGGGGGCTGGGGGCTAAGCACCAACCCCAATTGGAAGGTCTATCCCCTACAATTATAGTGCATATTTTTTTAGTTCAGGGTGTAGGGCTTCTCCCTCATGACATGTAGCACCAAGATGGAGAGTCACATGGAAATGTAGACATCAACGGTGATGATTCATTACCCAAAAAACAACGGGGATCCAAAAGTGGGGCCTCCCTTCCTTCTCTCTATGTAACAAGGTAAGACTGCCAAAACCTATCTATGAAGTGACATGATTGAGAGTTCTTAGATTAGTTTAGTGGAACTGCACAATAGAACAAGAAAAGCAAGACCTAATCCCTTTGATGCGTTGATTATAAATTGACCCCATACATGTCGTTGATTTAGCCAACACATATTTGATACATCAGATCATATGATAGAACTCTATCATGGAATGAGGAGTGTGAGACCTTCCTTATTTCTTTGTGTCGATTATCATTTTGTCTGGATCTAGGTGTTACAGGTCTTGGAGTGCCAGGGCATGACACAGGGAGATCCAGTTTGGGGAAGAGGGGTGTATTGGAGGGGATATCTTTCACTTGTGAGTGCTCCTCAATGCCTTTGTTGGTGAGAACGTCCACTAGAAAATTGGCTTTGTGTCTAACATGCAAAAATATGATAGCCCCTTGGGATGCCAAGAGTTGAAGTAGATGTTAAGTTTGGTGTTCCAATATCCATCCAAGAGAGTGTTTGGTTGAGTGTGCATGCTTGTAGTTTTTTGGCCATCTAGATTACCAATTAAGAGTCTCCTTCTACTATGAGTGGGTGCAGGTGTTTCATAGGGGCTTCATTCAATGAACCTTTGATATATCATGTGAATTCATGGCATACTAAACAATACCCTTAATTTGACTACTTATTGGAAAATAACTCTAAAATCACATTAATTAACCCCTTACCAATACGAACCCAATACACATTCCCAATTAAAAAAACCTCTACTTGTATTAGATATTGTAGGTATCCATTTTTCATTAACATTTTTTAATATCCCTTTATATTTTTCATTAACTTTGAGCTCCATTTTTTTATACCTGTCAATATAAAAACCCTTTACCCCCTATTATATGCTCAATATATTATGTCATTTTTTCCTCAATATATATCCCGCAATATGAATGCACGTGGTATGGTATTGCTCCCCACTCAAGCCCCGTGAGATGTTGATGTTGGGCTATGATGATTCCCATATCAGAGCATCCAACTCTGCAACATTGTTGGTGTTCTACCCAATGTAACCATGGTAAATACTGATGAGGGTGCCATTCTGATCCCTTAAAGCACCCCCAATCCTTGCTTCTCCTAGCTTACCTTTTGAGGCATCATCAAAATTGAGTTTGAAATATTGGGAAGGGGGGTTGGGGGGAACAGAAATCGAGGGTGGAATTTAGAGGAGGAGGATGAATGGGTTTTGTGGGGGAGGGGCATTTGAAGCATTTCCTCTACCAAAATATGGACTTCTCATGTGGAAAGGGTGATGAGGTACTTAGCGTCGCAATTGGACAGGAAGATGGTTTCCTCTAGCTACTTAGGAAATATGATCCATATGATGTGGTAGCCACTCTATTGACTCGAAAAAATACGTTGGTTGTGTTCTTTCCAGATGGCCCAAACAAGAAGGCTGAGATTTAAGTTCCAAATTTTGTTAAGGAAGGGTCTTTGGAATGGATCTTTTGGCCATGTTTTGAGAGATGTGACAACATCTTCTGGATTGAGAATAGTTGACGACATATTCAAGACATGGAGTAAGTTAACAAGGGGATAGTTTAACATTTTTTTCTTTAAAACTATTTTTCAATTTAATGAAGAATTTTACTAAAGTTAGAGGTTTTCTTAATTTTGAGAATCTGGACATGAAACTTTAACCTTAAATATTTTAATTTATTTGTAAAAAAAATCATTCAAATTCAAAAATAAAATATAGATTAAGTGTTCCATAGGGAAAAATGGACTCACCTAAATGATTGAATTTTCCCACTTATTAACTCATTTTCACTTGAAATTGAGGCAAAGGCATTTAAAAGGCAACATTAATTCCACATAAGTAGTTATGAATCCCTTATCCATTTTGGATAATGGAATCTTGCTTTCAAGGAAATTTATAATATAGGTATGCATGTCAATTATCTTTATGGTTTGTATTTATACCTTCATTAATATGTCATTAGGTTCTTTGTTATGGATATTATTTTAAATTATAAAGTAGCTACTTGTCAATTTTAACTATTTTCCCTTTTATGATGTGTATTTTGTTTTCATTAATATGTCATTATCATTTTTTTATTTTTTATTTTTTAAGTTATTTAAAATAATATATTACAAATACTTAGATAGCCTCAATTAGTTCATTCTTAGACATGTATGGCTTAATCTTTGAGACAAGCTTATGACTATTGACAAGTTCAACAAGATAACCATCAAAGAAACTACAACTGATTTAAGAAACTATAACTATAATAAAAAAGAAAAATAAAAAATAAACAATATTTACAATCAAATCAAAGGAGAGAGTATTACTATTTCATCAAGTAGTATAGTTTTTGAGTGGGTAATAATTTTTCATTAATATCATCTTTGAAAATGATGTGGTTATCAAACCCATTGCCCACCATTACATTGCCAATCACATAAGCCATTTTAATAGTTTACCAAAAACAATTTTTTATATTTGTTTTTGGTTCATTTATGAGAAATTTGAACCAATCACATTTTTGTAAAGAGTGCTTTAACAATACACCCATTCATCGTTAATTTAGTCCAAAACCCATAAACTACAAAAGAAAACACACCTATATTAAATTTTAATAAAAATATATTTCATTCTTCATCATCTTTTTAAAATCAATTAAGAAAACATAATTTGTCCTTGGTAACTATCTTATTATGGCTTGTTCCTAATAGCTAAATTATTAAGAGGGATTTCTATAACAAATAAATTAAGTTAATTAAAATCCATTAATTTCAAAATAACTTATTACACGGACCAAAGAAAAAGAATAACTCTGTATATTTTTTAAGATTTAATGAATTCAAGCTATTTTTCTGCTTGCAAATGCATACAAAAAAATTACTCTTATATAAAAATATAAAAGCTTATAAGTTCATTATGATCTAAATAAGTGATGAGCCCAAAAAATGGATAATTATATGGGCTCATTCCGCCTCCTAATTTGACTTAATCCACCATTCTCATTAGTTTATTGCATGTTTTTTATTATATTTATGCTAATAGAGTGAATTGGGTTAGTCATTATGCCAACAAGTCTAATGGGTGCTTTGTGTAGTGTTTTGGTCAATTTTGAGACAAAATCAAAGGTTTTAATGAGTACTTGGTAGCCAAATTTGTGGAAGAACAAGGAAGAGGATTTTTAGGAAGGTGTCCCCTTCATTTATGGGCCCTTACCTCGAATTCTCCACCATCAGCTCGGAGTTCAAGGGCCACCAAATCTATTATCACAAGGGCAGCCAAGCAAGTCAAGTAGGATTGCTGTTAACTGCAAGTTTTGTTCAGCCGAGTCCCTAAAGTTTAGGAGGACCGTTGGGGTCCTCAATTTGTATAAATAAGAGGGCTTAGGGACTCGGTTGAACAAAACCTAGCTAGTTTGTAGCTCAGTTTTTAGTCATTTTTTAGGCAGTAGTTTAGCTCTCCATTTCAGCACATTTTCAAGTTTTCGTTGTGGACAGTTTTTGGAATGTAACTATTCTTTTGATTAATAAAGATGAATCCAGCTTTGCACCAACTCTAGTCTCTCCTAGGAGGCTGTAGCTCTTGGGTTTGGGCCCATCTCAAGTGCCCAGTACCTCCTTTGTTTACTTTTATGTGTCTTTGCTGCATTCCTAGAATAAAATCTGCTATTTAGATTTAAATCTTGTTTTGTTATTTAGGTTGCTTTTGATGATTAAAAAGGCTTTTCATGTTCAGATTTACTTGATAGGTTAATCACATGGAAGATATTCAGAAAAAGGCTACCAACCACCTTGGATCTGATCTCCCCCTCAGTGGAATCATGAGCTGGGACCAAGGTGACCTTGCTGCCACCAAAAACGTTGTTTTGCTTTGTCATGCAATCCTTAGTGTTGGAATTCTCATTTGTAGACGCTGATATTAGTTGTGTTTAAATGCTTCAGTTTATGATTTCTTAGTTGCATAGTTATTTCACGTATTTCATTTCAAATAAACTTCTGTTCATTTCCTTTTGTTGGTACTTAGGTCAGATTAGAGTGAAGTAACTAGGTCATAGGTTTTCTAAGTGTTTGTTTGTTCAGTTTGAAAAATAAATTGCAGAGCGCCTATCATACTTCTCCATTTTCCCATACTCCATCCAACATACCTGCTTCATCCTCCATTTCAGATCCCCGCCTTACATTTTCCACGTTCCCTCACGTTGACCTACTTTCCATATTATTGTGTAGCATGGCCTTATCTCTCCTTGAACAAATCAACTGTCCTTATCACTCCTTAGCTCCATCCACCAAAACCTAGACCTTCTCACACCATTATCTCACCTCCATACCCACTCCTTCATCTTTCTCACTCCATCTATCCTCTAAAATCCCATTTCTGACCATCCTGTAGAAAATTACAAACATCCTGTAGAAATTCCAGAACATCCTGTAGAAACCTTGCAGACTTCCTGTAGAAGCTCACAAAAGTGGTCTCTTGATTGCCAAACTTTGTGAAACTCTCTGGAAGGGTGTTAGGGACCCCTTAGGCCCTCTTTGAACCTTCCCAACCTCCTGCAAGCATTTCCTCTCGCCGATCCACCTCTGCATAGTAACAAAAACAGTGAAAGCACATGCATGATAAATCTGACAACTTAACCAAAAATACAAAAAGATGTTTTCTTAAGATAGAAGTAGCTTAGACACATGTATTTTACCTTCCTAGAAGTAATGGCATCTGTTTCAGTAGCTTGCATCCTCTTTTTCACATCAGTAGGGCTAGCTGGTAAAATTAGGGTTTGACCAGGGTTTGCATTTCCTATTCAGCATTTCAGTTTCTTTCTACAAGTAGATTAGCTTCCTTTGAGTTAGTTTTCATCCATCAGTTAAAAATCTTCTTCTCAAAGCTCATAGAAGTTGGCTTAAGCCCTTAGCGGACTTGTGCCAGTTGACCAAGTGACAGCTGCGGCAAGAGCTAGTACTTGTGCATACAACACCATCGCTTCCAAGTTTGTTACGAACTACCCGATTGATATAAAGTAAAGAAAGGAGTCCCAGGAGTTGCAACAATATTGCTGCAATACTGGAGCCCACCACTCTTTTTGGCGCCGTTGCCGAGGAAGCATCAGAGTATTGGTGGTTGATGCTTTTCTTCTATTTTCTACTACAACCTTCTGCTAAGTAGTTTATTTCATTTTCATTCTGCAATTTCATTTTCGAAAAAGTAGAGTAGACATTTCCTGCTTTCATAGATTAGCATTTCAATTCCGCAATTTCAATTTTGCAAGTGTAGATTAGCATTTCAATTCTGCAAGCGTAGATTAGCATTTCAATTTTGCAATTTCAATTTCGCAAGCGTAGCTTAGCATTTCATTCCTGCAATTTCATTTCAGCAAAATAGATTAGTACTTTCCTGCTTTCATTTCAATTTCACATTTTCATTTTAGCAAGATAGTTAGTTGGAGTTCAATCTATTTTAGTTTTGTAGGTACAAGCAGAAACAAGCAAAAGTCAACGAAAAATATTTCCTTTCATGCCCTGTAGGAGTAGAGATAATTTAGAAAAATGATTGCACAACACCCCCACTACTTCACACAGCCAATCTTCTCTGTTTTTCAATGGCTGTGATTAAAGAACCCTTAGGTGGACAGCAAGACATATTTGAAGAACCTCTAGGGGAGAAGAATAAGAAAACATTCCTCTGGAGCAAATGGCTACAAGCAGAAGTGTTGGGAGCAGTACCTTATCCAAAAATGAATTTGCAAATAAGATGGAAGATTTCAAGAGTGATATGAGGCAGTTTCTTGCAATGCAACTGTATACCTTACAGATCCAAAGGAAGCAAGAGGAATCCAAGAGGGCTTTGGCCATCTTTTGTCCTAGGTGCACTAGAAAGCATCCTAGGAATGAATTTCCAATGCACTCCCTAGAAGTGTGTGTCATCTATGAAGAATACCACCCTACGAATTAGTGCCCTTCCTTGCCTAGACTTAAAGCTGCATATCAGAGAGCCAAAGGAGCCACTGAATCACTCTATTTCATGAACCAAAGGAGGCCACATGGGCCCATACCTTACCAGCAGGAACTGCAAGGGACATCCGAGACCTATTACGACCCCCATTAAGCCACTTCCATGCCTTCTTGGGGTCCCCCTGCTCATCCTTCCTGGTTCACACCTCCTCCTTGTTCCTTCACAGATCCATATTATACTCCTCCAGTTGCTCATTAATTTCACTCTTATGCTCAGCCACAACCTCAGTGGAATGCACCTCATCTGAGGTGGAGGCCCCAGTACAACTCTCCTCCCACTCATTTGCCTCCACCACCTGCCCAACCACAAACCCATCCACATCCATCTCAAATATACACCCCCACTCAACTACTCATACCGCCATTTCCAAACCCGCACATTGGTATAGCTCAACCCAATTGCAAAGCTGAGGCACAACATGTCCAAATGACTCCTCTTGAGCTCAATGGTCTTCACCATAGCTCAGGAAGAGTATTGCAAAACAGAGATTATAGCATTGAAGGACCACATCCAGCAAAAGAAGATTCAAAAGAGGATAGCAAAGAACCATTGGATGCACTTGATGAAGAGAAGACATCAAAATTAGAGATTGAGAGTGCTCCCTCATGTTTACCATCAAATCTTCCATGTATTCAAGGGAAAACTCAACAAAAAGAGGAAGATGTGAAGGTCATGATAGAAGAAGATATGGAGAATGATCCAGATCAACAAAAGGACCAAAGATATCAGAGCTATATTGAGATATGGTTTCAGACAGTCACTAAGTTGCAGCAGTACTCTCTTCCTGAGCTATGCTCGATCCCTTCAAAGTCAAATAATTTGTTCTCTGAAATCTGGATACCTGTCAAAGCATGCATTTCGAGCCTCCACATCATTTTGTCTCTAATCTCGATGTGCACATGGCTCCATTGGAAGTATTCTTATACTTGAGAACGATTTTGTTTTTCAAGTAGGGTAGGGTAGAGAAAAAAGAAAAAAAAAGAAAAAGAAAAAAATGAAAAAATGGAAATGAGAGGAAAAATCTAAGGTGAAAACCTCCTCGGAGGAGCTTTAGATTGGCTCATTGATTGAAAACCTCCATGAGGCGGTCAATGGGTTGGGAAAAAAGAAAAAAAAGAAAAAAAAGAAAGAGAGAATAAGATCCCTAGGTGAAAACCTCCCTAGGAGGTGCCCAGGGCAGGCAATTAGGGTGAAAACCTCCATGAGGCGCCCTAGTTGTTTTCAAAAAAAAAGAGAGAAAAAAAAAATCAGGCCTAATCTCTGTAAAATAATTACAGGTTGCAGGACATCCTACATTGCCAGAAAAGAGGGTGCGCAAAACGAGGATAAGGGTCTGTACCAGGCTCAAGGACACCCCTTCAGACACCCCCTCCATGGCCACTCACCTCTTCTAGGATCTGGTTACATTCGGGTTGAGATTGGGCCTTCTATAGGAAGTTCTGAGCTTTCTACAGGAAGCTACAGGCTTTTCTACAGGAAGTCCTGAATTTCTATAGGAAACATCCTGTAGAACTTTCGGACGAGCCAAATTCAAGTTTGAAGAGGGAATCTGATGGTTGGAATCTATTGGTTAGGCCTGCAAGCACCCATGTTTCCATCCCTCACCTTTCTCCACCATTTTTTCCACGTCATCATATTTCTTTTATGAAAACTGTGTTTTCTACAGGAAGTTCCTGTAGAAATTACAGAAGGCTGGAAAGGGATTTTAAAAAGTAGTTTGGCGAACATGGAAGCTTCATCAAGGGTTCATAATTCCTCCTGTCATCTTCAAACTCCTCCTCCATCATTTCCATGCCTGCATCATAGCCCTAGCTCATTTTTTATTACCATGCAAAAAACTGCAGAATACTTGGAAACAAAAATACCTAGTGCTGAAATTTATTTTTTCCATAACTTGAAAACGGTGCATCCATTTACAAAACCATTTTACATGGAGTTGTATAGGGATGATGGCAACATGCCCGAGCAATTTCAGCCAATTCTAGTGCACGATTTCCAAGAAATCAGCCTCCATCACCTTCAACCATTTTTGCATTTTCTCCATATTCGTGCATTCGTTCAAAACCTATTTCATGGGGAGATGCATATGGGTGATAGTAGCCTAATCAAGCAGTTTCAGCAAATTTTGATGCATGGCTTCCGAGAAATTGATCTCTGTAATCTTCAGCCATTTTTCATTTTTCTCGAAATTTGTGCATCCATTGATCATAATTTTTCTATTGGAGGTGCATAATGATGATAGGAACATGCTCAAAAAGTTTCAGATCGATCCGGTCTATCGTTTGGGAGCAATGGTGAAAAAAATTTTATGTCCCATGAAAATTCAACATCAGCATCTTGAGGGTGTAGATCTGAACGTGGGAAGAAATTCCTGCAACATAGATCTAGCCAGAGGGTACTTGCACAAGAAAAACGACCATGAATTAGTAACCAAGCCATCATGCAACCAAAAAAATCATGCAACAATGAAAAGCACCTCACAGCAGCCATATTCGACTTCCAGGTACGTGACTAAACTCGTTCCTCTGATTGCATGAATATAATTTGAGAACTGTGTGAACAATGAGATGGTTGTGGTTAAAAAAATCGGTGGCCAGCCAACTAGCCACCCTCATCCAATTCTCTAGCGCTCAGCCAGAGATCATGCAGCATGCGTGTACAGGTAACTCACATGAAATAAAAAAACAGACAGTGGTAGAGATTTTGAACTCCAGCGCAACTAATGGTAAGGGATTTCAGGAAGAAAACATTCAGTCCCATGATGACACTACAGTCTACATGTGGCCACGTACACTTGGCCACCTCACTCCCTCACCATGAATCACGCCGAAATTAAATGATGCTCGGTTGAAACTCTCACCACTCTTTGTTCAATTGTAGTCACAACTGAAGCATGCATCCACCACGTCCAGATCAGTTAACCAGTGGTCCTCTACAAGATTCTTGCCTGATTTCTCGAGATTTCTACCATTTTTTTTAAATCTCCTGCCTATCGGGCTCTACGAGAAGCATCGTTTCGTTCTACAGGAAAGCTTCTACAGGAAACGCAGAAAACAACCATGCAGAAAGAAAACCTGGGATTTTCAGCGAAGTTCAAGCTCAAAACGAGGTAGGATCGGGGAAACTTCTTTGTGCATGATTTGTTGATGTAAAATGGTGAATTGAGCACGACATTAAATTGAAAAATGAGAGTAAAAAGTTTGTCTGTGCATTGAGAATAGTGGAAGTATGCCTGCATGATTCAATGAGTTTACCCATTCTTTTCTTCTGCTTCCGAAATCTCCTCATTAGTTTTTTTTAATTCCCTTGCAAGGAAGACATGCAGCAGTAGAGACCAACCTGTGTGTGGAAAAACCTGAATTTACATATCTATCAATGTGTTGAAAAAGCCAGTGTCCTTATGCTCTGATCTGTAAAAAAATTCTTTTATAAATAGACAAACCAATTCGAGGAGACAACAGTTTTAACACAAGGGAATTACTGCCATTTGATGTTGCAAAGAGCACACGAAAAATTCCTTCTTGGGTTCAAAAAAGACCGAATTCAGTTGTCCTCTATTTCGGTGATTGACTGTGTTTTTTCCCACTTGAGCATTTTCTCTTTTTAAGGAGTTTAGACTTATGTGATCCATAATCTTGTTAAGATAATAATTTCGGCAAAATCACATAAAAAACCATTTGTCGACACGTTTCGAACCAACTAGTGTGGTTCATCGTTAGGAAAAGTTGAAGATCCAATCTAAGCAATGCAATAAATAGGGTCAGCAGGCTATTCCAACAGCTATTTTGACAAGTAACCGTTAATGGACCTCTAACAACTATATTCTCATTATTCATATATTTATTAATAAAATTCATTATTATTTTTAAAATATTTTTTTAAAAAATCAGATAATTTCTAAATAAAGAAACTAATCTAATTACCATTATGTTAATTATTAATAAACATATCAAAATATGCCCTTATATAGGGGTAAAAATGGTGAAAAATACCATTATCTCCCATTAATATCAAACCATTACCCCTATATAATACCAGTAATAAATATTAACCTAATTTTTATTTTTTACTATTATAAATAATATAAATATAATATTATTTATTCCTAATATTATTATCTAAAAAGTCTAATTGACCATAATAAATATATAATTAAAGGAAAAATTTCTCTATCTACCCGTTTAACCAAATTATAATCCATACTATACATAAGATAAATCTGATATTATTTATTTCTTCTATTAATGTGAAAGTTATTTAAAAAGTCTAATTTCACCTTAATATTCCTCTAATTACCCATTTAACCAAACTCTTACTTTATACTATTATAAATAATATAAATATAATATTATTTATTGTTAATATGAATATTATTATTAATGTTATTTGTTTACCATTATGTTATTGTTAATAATTATTTATATGAATAAAAACCTAATTTCTATTTATACTATTATAAATAATATAAAAATATTATTTATTCCTAATATTATTATCTAAAAAGTCTAATTGACCATAATAAATATATAATTAAAGGAAAATTTCCTTTATCTACCCGTTTAACCAAATTATAATCCATACTATACATAAATTATTTATTCTCTCTTTTTTTGGTTAAAACACAAACTCAACACCATGCCAACTGAAGAAATTGAGAAGAACATTGATGAGGGAGCACAAGACATTCAAGAAGAGGGCAAAACAGAGGAAAAACAGAAGGAAAAAGAGGAATTTGACATGACCGCTGAGCATGAGACAGAAAAAGAGACAACAACAAAAACAGAGAGGGCAAAAAAGGAAAAAGGTTGGGAAGAAAAAGGCCAAGAAAGCCCAAATGAAAGTTGGCATAGCCAAGGCAACCACACCACAATTAAAAGGCAAGACACCCCCAGCCAAGCAGATCGAAACAGTGAAGACAGCTTCTACAGGAAGCCAGAAGACAGTTTCTACAGGAAGCCAGAAAGCAGTTTCTACAGGAAGACAGAAAATAGTTGACACAGGAATTTCTACACGAAGTATGGAAAGAGAGGAACAAAAAGGAGAAATCGCCTGAGATTTTAGCTAGGGAGGCAGCAGCTGTGCTGGATACCCTTAGCACATCTCCAAAGTAGAAAGGGTAGCGAAAGAGGGTGCCTTCCATGTATTTTAAGGCAAGGAGGAGCATGCGGATAAAAACTAGCAGACTCCACCCACAGTCAAAAGAGCCAATTACAATTGTAGACACCCCAGCTACACAAAAGGAAAAGTCTCCCTCAAAGGCATCCATCACCTATGAACGGGGAAGCTCGAAGACATCCACCTGGAGAGAAAGAATGAAAATGTTGGACACAACAGCTTCTCTACAGGATGTTGAGACTGTTCTACAGGAAACTCGGGCTAAGCTAAGAGAGACCAAGAAATTGGAGGAAAAGGCAGCCAAACAATCAGAGGAAGAAGGAAAGACAAGGAAACAACTGATGAACAATAGAGAGAGGACAAAGCTGCAAGCTAAGGCTGAGGCTTTAACAAAACTGCTACAAGAAAAGGAGCACAGGAAGTGGGAAGAAGTAGGGAGAAAAGAATGGTTTCATGACCGAGAAGAGGACATCACTTCAGAAGCTTGGTATGATAGGGAGGCCACCAAGGCCATCAAAGATGAAGAGATAGATTAGTTGCTTAGAGGATGAGCAACACTTTCAGTAGGGGGGTGATGATGAGCCCCAAAAATGGATAATTATATGGGCTCATTCCGCCTCCTAATTCGACTTAATCCACCATTCTCATTAATTTATTGCATGTTTTTTATAATATTTATGCTAATAGAGTGAATTGGGTTAGTCATTATGCCAACAAGTCTAATGGGTGTTTTGTGCAGTGCTTTGGTCAATTTTGAGACAAAATCAAAGGTTTTAATGAGCACTTGGCAGCCAAATTCGTGGAAGAACAAGGGAGAGGATTTTTAGGAAAGTGTCCCCTTCATTTATGGGCCCTTACCTCGATTTCTCCACCATCAACTCGGAGTTCAAGGGCCACCAAATCGATTATCACAAGGGAAGCCAAGCAAGTCAAGTAGGACTGCTGTTAACTGCAAGTTTTGGGCAGCCGAGTCCCTAAAGTTTAGGAGGACTGTTGGGGTCCTCAATTTGTA